>OZ020614.1:37568042-37863356 GCA_963971575.1 Liopterus haemorrhoidalis | reverse complement strand
ATTTGGGATGCAGTCGTGTGTATTTAGCTCCACTAGTCTCTAGTATGGCGCGGCTCAAAAGGTTGCTGAAGTTTGAGATTAGTGGACGCTTGTCAAGACCTGACAAACCCCATAGTAATAATAATAATAATTTAGTTCATTTTAAGTGTTATTTTATTTGAGTTTACAACTGAGGGCCGGTTTTTGAAAGCTTAGCCGAGTTTAACCATTTGGTTTAACTCGATTACAGTATAAAAATCCCATACGTAGCCATAGCAACCATGTTCTGACCATTTGGTTTTAGTTAACTTGCTTTCAGAAACCGGCCATAATTATTTAACTTAATTTTTGGGCCCATTTTTTGTGTCAATATGAATTTGTATTCTACCACGGAAAGAGCAAAGTCTAAAATAAAACACGTAAATTTGACATTACAAACTGTTTTAGTCCACAGATCTTCAGTTAGCCATGTTTATAAATCACTAGAAAATTATTGAATAAAATACAACTTTTTAAGCATAGTCAACCGTTTATGTCTTGCTAAACAAACACCAAATTCAAAGATATGTGTACTATGATTAGTATTAGTTTAAAACCACGCTACCAGATGGATACATCTCTCGATGCTTGTAAATGCCAGTATTTCATATAAATAGTGATGCGGTGTGGGCCAAAGAATTGGTGCTAAATATTAATTAATTTTCACAAACAAGGACTCATTTTAAAGATAAAAGTACAATCTATAGGATTCTAGCAATGGAATTTGCTATCGTTATTGATTTACGGAGTAACAGTGGTGTGAAGTTAGACAAAGTTTTGGATATTTTAAAACTGAAAATTAAAAATAAAACCAAATTTTAACTCTAAAATCCAACGGAGCCAATATTTGTCCTCAAATTTAAAAAAAATCAAATTGATCCGACAACATTTGGTTCAAATTCTTTGGCCCTTCCAAATGCACGTTTCCGTTGCGCGTAACCTAGGTACATTACGCTTTTAAGTCATTATACCCTTACATATGATGTTGAATATAGATATGTTATCCGCACAAAGAGACATACATAATGGTTATCAATATAAAACCTTTGTTATATAAATTTGCTATTATAAGATTACGAGAATATATTGTTTTAAACAAATCTAAATATAATTTTACATTACAGATAAATAGAAGTTATGTTTAAATTTATAGGAAGAAGAACAAGGCTCCAGTAGACCATCCAGTGGGTCTAGTGGGTCCAGTAAGTCTTATGGATCAGAATCTACAGAAGTAAGTGATTATTTTTAAAAATAGCTATCTTGATCTTTGTGTCATACGTGATGCGATCCAAAATTTCCGGCAATGACGCTGTAAAACTTAAGATATCGGTTAGCGCTCGCCGTTCACCTTCGAAGCAATTCCCTATCGCATTTTTGCACCGGTCCAAGTGCATCGATCCATTGCTAGAATAATTTCTAGAAGTTTTTCGACGAGTTGTGATCTCGTCGAAAGCTTTTTGTCTGAGAAACAAAGCAACAGTCAACACAGTGGAAAAGTACAGCTATACTGAGACCCGAAAACATCCGCCACTTAGAATACGTCAGTGTTGTTTGTGTGTAACGATGATATAACGGTTAGCAATTATTTTAATTTATTTCGATAAATTCCATTTTTTTTTCCTTTCTAAGTAAGCACCGCCGGCTCTGCAGTGTAAACGATGGTTTCCAATTGACGTAGACGTAAAATTCTACGTCTGCGTGAAAATATAAGTAATAGGAAAATTCATACTACGGTTTCCAATCAGAAGTAGACGGACGTAGACGTAGAAACGTTCACGTAGAATATTCATATTTTTATATTTCACGTCTACGTTTTTACGTTCGGCCAATAGAAAAGAATGATAGAACATAATAATAATAATAATTTAATAATTTCTTTATTGACCAAATTACTAAGTATGTAACAATTGTGCAAGTGATGGCTCTATGTAGACCACCCTGAATAGTGAACCTTGCAGTTTTTGATAACAATAGTGCAGTGTTCCCATGTTAATCAGTGCTTGTAGAGCTGTTCATAGCTATAGATAGTTTTAGTTGATTTCTTGTAATACTTAAATTAAACATAATTTCACTATTGAATTCTTATTTTTGGTAACCCTCGAGTAATTCAGTTAATGTAATAATATAGTTTACTAATAAATTTGATAGTTAATGTTATACTGGCGCCTGACTTGTGGCCAAAAGTGAATTTTTGAGTAATGTAGTGAAATTCTATGTTATTTTGGTGTTAAAAACATTAGTGAATGTTGTTCTGTGTTTTGTGCATTAAAAAGGACCAACAGATTCGCATATTGTGCTGTGTAAGCGGTACATTGTTGTGTGTTTGACTCTGTTTGTGTACGGTGGAAGAAACCGTGTATTTCGTGCACAGGCCCGAAAGACCAACATTTAAAGACTGTACAGGCGTTTCAGACGAAAATGCAATGCGAGGCTAGTCGATGTTACTCGAAGGTGTTGCCGCTACGTGGTGGCGAGGCATAAAGGCGTCAACACAAAACTGGGATAATGCGCTAAATGCCTTACGCGACACGTTTTCTAAAAAATTACCACCGCCGTTTATATACAGAGTAATTTTTGCGCGAGAACAAGCTGAGGATACTACAGACCTGTTTGTGTGTAGGATTAGAGCATTACTGGCTCAGTTGCCGTATACGCTACCCGAACAAGCGCAAATCGATATGATTTATGGACTGATGAATCGTAAAATACGAAAACGATTACCACGAAGTGAAATAACAGATTACAAATCATTGTTGGTACGTGCGCGGGACATTGAAAGAACAATTCGTGAACCTCAAGCTCCAGTGAAGGAATCCAGCGAGGAAACAAAGTCCAAAGGGGAAAAGGCACGACAGTACTGCAAATATTGTAAACGTTATTGTCATGAGACTTCCAGCTGCTCACGACTACAGAAAATAGATGGCAAGAAAGAACCTAACAGTTTCACAACTAGTACGAGCGCGAACACACCAGTTTCTGTACAACAGAAGGAAATTATCAAATGCTACGGATGCGAAGCTATTGGTGTAATACGCTAAAAATGTAAAATTTGTAACCCTACGGCTATCCAGACGCAGAACGTACATTTTGCCGAATTTTATCACCTAGATGTTAAATCGGAAATAAAATCCAGAATCAACCTTGAAATCGAAGGGTTATCAGAAACCGCTTGTGCAGATACTGGAGCCAGTCGGTGCATTGCTAGTTCATGTTTATAAGATAAGCTGAAAGATCGTTGTGAATTTAAATCCGAACTGTTTACCATCAAGTTGGCTGATGGCACTGAAGAGAACAAGTTAATGAAGACCGTAGATGTAAACATTGTCTTAGAAGGAAGGAAGTTTCGCATCAATATGCTAATTTTACCTGGCAGGAAGGACAATAATACACTGCTAGGACTAGACTTCCTTAAAAGAGCAAACATGGGACTTGAATTAGGCAGAGGCAAATGGTACTATGAAGATGAGCCTGATAAGAAGTATCGAATGCAACCAAAACGACCAAATGAAATATATGCGACTGAAGCAGTTACAGAGGCTGATATTGATAGCAGCGAGACAATCAAAAAGATGGTGGTTAAAGATGAAGCCGTGTTATTGCCAGATGACGAAGGTGTAGAGCTCAGCGTACGAGAATGTGCTACATTGAATGAGCTGTTACAAGAGAACGCAATTATCTTTGCTCCAGGGGGAGCCGCGACCACGTTTGATGAACATCGGATTGTGATTAAGTCTGATGTTGAACCAATAACCAGTTAGCCACACAAAATTGCTGGACAGAAATTAGAAGCATTACAACGAGAAGTAGAAACTCTGCTTGCTGAAGGCATAATCGAAGAAACCGAGTCACCTTGGGGTGCACCCGTAGATATGGTACCAAAGAAGGATGGTGGGATGAGACTATGTGTTGATTACCGTGGTCTAAACGCAGTTACAGTCGGTGATTCTTACCCGATGCCCAGAACAGATCAGCATCCACATGCAGCAAAAAAGACTAAGTATATGACAACGTTGGATCTGAAATCCGGTTACTATCAAGTCGAAGTTAGAGAAGAAGACAGAGATAAAACTGTCTTTGTATCTCCAATAGGCGCCTTTCTCTTTAAATGAATGAGTTTTGGATTGAAAAATGCTCCAAAAACGTTCCAAAAAATGATTGAACGATTCAAAGTAGCACTACGAGATGTCCTAATATTAGCTTACCTGGACGACATGATTGTCTTGTCGGAAACCTTCGAGAGACATGTCGAAGATTTGAAAGCTGTATTTGCAAGACTGAAGCAATATAATCTAAGGGTTAACCGCAATAAAAGTGTATTTGTACGACCATCCGTAAAGTATCTGGGACACATCATAACTCCAGAAGGGATTAGTACGAATCCAGATAAGGTTAATGCCATAACAAATCTACCACCACCAAAAAATGTAAAACAGGTGTTGACGTTTCTACAAACAGCATCTTGGTACAGGAGATTTATACCAGACTTCTCTTCCATTGCACGACCGCTAAGTGATTTGATGAAAAAGAAAGCTGTTTGGGTTTGGCAAGTTCCCAAGAGAACGCCTATGAGAGGCTGAAAGAATTATTGACGACCGCGCCGGTTCTCAGGCAAGCTGACGAAACGCAGCCATTTGTTATTCGAACTGACACGAGTGAATATGCGATAGGAGCTGTTTTGATGCAGGGAGAGCCTCCAGATGAGCAACACCCTGTGGAATATGCTAGTCGCTTGTTGTTACCAGCAGAACGAAACTACACGGCAACTGAACGAGAAGCTTTGGCAGTTGTCTGGGCCACGCAGAAGTTCCGAGGCTACATAGAATGTTCCGAGGTTCGAATTGAAACAGACCAGCAACCACTAAAATGGTTGCTATACTTGAAGACGCCGACAGGGCGACTTGCCAAATGGGCGTTGTAGCTTCAAGCTTTCAACTTGAACATTGATTATATACCGGGAAAGTCAAATGTCGTCTCTGACACGTTATCACGACCACCGACAATTGACCTAAACCTTGTGACAGCGGACTTGCCTAGAACATCAGGGAAGCAGATGAGACAAGAACAATTATCCGACCCAGAGGTGCAGAAGATAATTGTGGCGTTCGAAAATGAAACTGATGGAGAAGACTGTCAAAGATAAACCAAACAAGGGTACATGATGTTCGATGGAATATTGTACCGGTATTCACCTGAGACGGAGGAAGATGATGCTCAAATAGTTGTGCCTGAAAGTACACGAGAGCGAATTTTACGTGAATATCATGATGCTCCAACAGCAGAGCATCAAGGCGTTGAAAGAACAGTCGAAAGGATCGCCAGAAGGTATTATTTGGACCTTCATAATAGAAAATGTTGCCAGCCGTTGGGTAGAGTTGTTTGCCCTAAAACAAGCCACCGCAGAAGCATGCGCCAAGACACTGAACGAGGAAGTTTTCTTGAGGTATGGGATTCCCAGACGCATCATTAGTGACAACGGGACGCAATTCGTTAGTAAAGTAATGCAGCAGGTATGTCATGTATTAAAGATCGACCAGGCTCTAATTGCCGCTTACCACCCACAAGCAAACCCGGTCGAGAGAAAAAATCGCGACCTAAAACCGCAGTTGGCCATACAGGTACAAGAGCGACACAACACCTGGGACGAAAGTTTGGCAACTATATGATTTGTAATGAATAGTTCGCCATGCCTAGCAACGGGTTACACGCCCAGTTATTTAAATTTCGCACGTGAAATGCGGAACATAGATGAAGCAACGAAAGATATGCGGCAAATAATTAATAACGATAACTTTGTGCCCCAAATTACCCCTTATCTTCGACAGTTTGTGGGAGTATTGCGAGAAGCAAGAGACTCCCACGAAAAGGAGCAAACACGACAGAAGCGATATGCAGATGAGCAAAGAAGGCCAGCTCCGACATATGAGCCAGGTGCCTTAGTTATGTTAAAGACTCGTGTACTTAGTAGCGCTGACAGAGAATTTGGTGCGAAATTGGCTCCACGTCGAGATGGACCCGATAAGATATTAAGGCGAGTCAGAGGAGATGTTAACGACATTTCTAATAGCGAGGGATCGGACGAGCCCATTGCCCAAGTCCATATCGAAGACCTGACTCCGTACATCAGTAGAGGCAGACCGACCCCAGCTCCGATTGTACCTCAGAGGATAAGAGGTTGACCGAGGAAGACAGCGCAGTGCAACATCGTTCACGAGGGCGTATGAACAATGTTGAGGGAGAGACTGTAACAATTGTGCAAGTGACGGCCCTGTGTAGACCATCCTGAATAGTGAACCTTGCAGTTTTTGATAACAATAGTGCAGTGTTCCCATGTTAGTCAGTGCTTGTAGAGCCGTTCATTGCTACAGATAGTTTTAGTCAGTGGCGTAAGTACAGTTGTGTGGGCGCTGGTGCGAAGTACAAAGTGGGCCCCACAAACTTTTTGGAACAAGAAAACAATAAAACGTGCTCAGTTGAAAAAAACAAAAGAATAATACATGCTCAGTTGAATCTAGCCATATATAATTTTATTTTTTAATTACTTACCAAGTTACAATAATCTTTTTTTTGCTATTGCCTCCGCGAAACGATTGATGATATCTGTTGTGTCTATTTTGCGTGCGCGACCTTGTTCAATTGATAGAGTTGCGAGACCGGATAAACGTTGTTGCAACATTGTGCTTCTTAAATATTTTTTTATTAATTTTAAAGTCGAAAATTAACGTTCTGCAACAGTCGCAGGAATCGTCAAAAATAAGATGCACGCTGTGTAAATATCAGAGAAAGTTGATGACAGTGCTTGATACTGTATAATTAATAAAGAAGCACTAATTGATGTATTTTTTTAAATTTCGGATGCCATACTATTTCTAAATTATATCAATTGTTGTGAAAATGAATCTGATACATCATCGTGATATTCCATTACAAATTTCATGCCTCTTTCGAATAAAATTTCTGCTGTTAATGTACTTAAATTTGAAGGGATAAGAAAGTCAAAGGAATCTAATAAACTTGTCATGCCAATAAATCTGCTTTCCAACTGATGTGTGACGATGTCTATTGTATTGTAAAAAACAGTATATTTAAAATTTAATTCCGGATCGCATATTCGTTCGTCTGCACACAGTTCATCAAAGTATCGTTTAATTATCCTCATTCGTTACGATGTAAATTTTATTTCTGTTCCCCAACTGTTAGCCATTTCGATAGCTAAGTTTTTTAAATCATCATACTTATTTCGAAGTCCGGACACATATTCATAACACTGTTCTAATAACATTTTTGCCAAATAAAGATCCAATTTTGGGTTCTGAAATTGTTTTGAAACGTTATCAATTGATTCTAAAATTCTGCTTTCCAAAACAATTAGAAATATTGTTTCAAACATCTGTAAACGTTTTAGTAATAGTTTTGCTTCATTTACTTCAGTAGTGTTATTTTTCAATAATATTATTTTGGACAGGGCTTTCATAATATCGACATATTTGTATTTGATTGCTAGTAAGCAATCATTTATGGATGACCAACGTGTTGGACATAATCGTTTCAGAGTAATTTTTGTGTTTCCCATTTCAGATAAAATTTTCCATCTTTTGATACAGTGTCCAAAAAATACATACAACTGTTCTAAGAAGTTAAAAAAAAGATTCCAAAGTAGCAACGTTTTTTACAGAATCATTTAATACCAAATTCAAACTATGACTTGTACAATGAACATATTTTGCAAGAGGATATTTTTTCAAAATTCTTGCTTTGACACCATTATAAATGCCGGACATATTAGCCGCACCATCATACGCTTGTCCACGAACTTTTGACAAATTGAGTCCTTGTTTGTAAGATTATTAATTATTAAATCAACTAAATCTTCTGACCTTTGATCAATAACTTCAATAAAACCTAAAAATGCTTCTTTTACTTCAATGTCCTCATGTATTTCTCCTTTTGAAGATTTTATTTTCGTATATCTAACGATTAAACTTAATTGATCTACTTTTGATATATCCTGAGTTGTATCCACTATGATGGAGAAAAATGAAGCATTTTGTACCTCGGAAATGATATTATTTTGAACTGAATCAGACAGAATTTGAATCAATTCGTTTTGAATTTTGGGACTTAAGTATTTAATAGAGCCTTTAGGTTTTCTTAATAACTCCTGTAGAACTGGGTCATAATGAGCTAGTAAATCAATAAAAGATAACAAGTTTCCGGAACGACCTTTTTCTATAGAAACAGTATTTTCTCGGTGTCCTCTGAATGGTAAATTGCATATAGCAAGAGTTAATGGTTTACATTTATAATTCTATCTAAAATTTGTCTCCAAAAATCTGATTCATTTCTGATTTGAATTTCAAGATCAGCTCCTAAATATCCATTTAATCGCCATTGTTCATAAATAACGCACGACTGCAAATGAGTTGAATTTTCATGCATTTCAATACTTAGTTAAATGGCGCCAATCAGAATAGCCATCCACCCAATTATTTTGAGAAGTATTATTACAGAATAACCAACAAGGTTCACAATAACATTTATTTAATGTAGGGAAATAACATAACCAGTGCCGTTTAATTGTCATGCCTGATTTATTAAGTTTTTTATAAAAAATAGCATTGAATCCACGATTTTTGTTTGCTTCATCTTGATCCTTTGGAAATGAAATATGTGGTTGACAAAGCCCAAATTTTAAAATAAAGTTTTTTGTTCTGTATTTAAATTGGATGGAAAGTTTGCTTTATCATTAGGGTATTCTTTTCCTACAAATTGACTTATAGCTTCCGAATTTACCTCAGTGTATTGTTGCTGCTCTGTATCTTTCTCAGAGGTGAATAATTTTGTTTGATTAGTCGAATCACAGTCTTCGGTAGTTATAGAAGTGGAAGTACTGGCTTGTGATTCACAATTATATTAACGGCTGGTATTGCAAAATTTCTTAAATTGCTAGTTCATTACTAAATATGCAGCCCGGTAATTAAAGTTTATGTTTAAAGTTAACGGAACGCTTAAGAAATGTTGATTTATTTAAAATAGAGTAACCGGCTGTCTGGGAAACTCGGAAAGTTCCGTAAATTTCTAGCTATTGAAACAAAAAATAAGGTAAAAGGCGTAGCAAGTTTTGAGTTGCTGAGCAAAAAAAAAAAGTAAAAAAAGCCGACGAATACAAGGCGCGTCTGAATGAAATACGTTATTAAATAAATTGACAATTTTTCTTTCAACAAAGCAGAGCAAAGTAGATTTTTTTTGTAAAATTGATGTCAAGTAATAAAAAATAGTTGTCACTTTTATCAAAGTGCAATTTTTTTATTTGAAAGTTGCAAAATTTTTATTAACTGTTATTATACTTAATACATAAATTCATGTTTTTTGTGTGTCTCTATATATTGAATAAATAATGCAATGGTTTTACTAGGGCATGTGCACAGGCTTTGATTATATATTACGAAAAAGGTCTTCCCCTATAGATAGGGTGACCAGATTTCAGTGAAGGGAAACCGGGACACAGGGAAAAAAAGGTCTTTGTTTCCTCCCAGATCCAAGTGAAGTGCAAAAAAAAGGTCCTCACCTCCCAAAATCAAAGTGAAGAGCAAAAAAAAAAGGTCCTCACCTCCCCCAAATTCAAAGTGAAGAGCAAAAAGAGTCCTCACCTCAAAAACCGGGACAATCGGGCGTCCCGAGAACATTTTTCGGGACACCAGGACAATTGACCTAAAACCGGGACGGATGGTCACCCTACCTATAGAGGATCTTGGTTTTAGTGTGTTGATAGTAGGTACGATCAAAACTGGTTTGGGTTTGTGGAGATGTTAGACTCACATTCTTTTAGGTAATCTAGGCATCTTATTTTTATTTTGATGTTGACAGTGACCTGGTTTTTGGCACGCAATCATCAAGTATTGTATAAATTATGCAATAAATGTTGTCAACTTCTGCATCAGCATTTTCAGTATTGTGGTTTGTTAGTTCCGCATTCCAATCAGTTGTAATAAGTGCCCTATATAATTTTTCAAAGTCAACAATTTTGAAGATGTATTTGTATTTGTAATTGTTACGTGTTAGTTTTTCTTGTGAAATACTATACTTAATTTTGAAATGTAGGGCCAGATGAGACTTATCTTCACATATTAATGGGTCCAATGAGTGATGTGTCCGGGTTTCCAAATTCAATCCAATTAAAAATCAATTTTTTTCATTTCTGTTTCCAACTTCTTTTTATAAACTGTACAATTGGAACTCCAGACGGGGTGGTTGACATCAAGTCTCATCTTTAATTTGTTAACTACATATACGCAGTTACTGCACTTTATTTCTCTATCTTCACAACGACAGTTGAACAATTCATTATTGCCAGTACACTTCGGGCATGATGTATCGCTTCTGCAAACCTGGGCTTTGTGTCCATACTTGTTACATTTAAAACATCTTTTAATATTTATTGCGCCATATACTCTGCATCTATCCCAGCCGATATTCACTCTTCCTTCTTCGGTCAGCCTGAAGTAAGATTCACCATCGACTTCCAAGTACGCCATAAATTTATGATCGTTTCGGTTGTCTTTAGCGATATGAACAACCTTTACCGTAGCTTTATTGTTCAACAATCATTTTGAGCTAATCTACTATTATATTGTACAAGTGTTGGTATGTATGTTCTATTCAACTTCTGGTGTATCTTCATTTTTCCGGTAACGCGGAGAGAGGAAAATGAACCGCCGTCTTATCCGGGTGATATTTTTTTAGTGCTTAGGCTTAATTTTATTTCGACAGGGGGTACTGACTAATTTTTATTGATAAAAATCATGCATTTTTTCCTCGAAACCGTGACGTTGATCGTCACCATTGCAGGAGCACGGATAGGTTGTACCAGACCATAAAAGATGTTTATTCATATTTCTACCATTTAGGAGACGATTTCAGACCAAAACTGAATTGAAAAACTACAGTTGAAGGTATTTTATTAATAAAATTGATAAAATGTGTAAAAAATACATAAGAGTTGATAAAGATAATGCAGTTTTTTAAGGTTTTAACACATTTTCATAAATCTTGAAAAATTTTTCTGACCATAAAATTGCCTTCAGTTAAAAATGCTATTAAACGGAAAAGAAAGTAAGAATCAGTTTTGATTTATAAAAATATATTTATGATATGAGTTCATCTAATTGTGAGTGCACGTGTTTGAAATCTGCTCTGAGTTATTTAAAAATTTCTACAGATATTGTAAGATAAAAATTATATATTTTTAACCAGTGGTTTGTCGAAAAAATAGTAACTTATTAACATATATATTACATCAATAAATTACTTAACAATAGTATTAATATTCTTTTGTGAAAACATTAATTGCAAATATAAAATAAAAAATACCAGAAAATAAGTGAATTCAAGTTTTTGCAAGCCCAATAACAGATTAGTGTTAACGACTTGCGTTACCGAAACATAGATTGCGGCATCAAAACTCTTGACACTAGTGTCGTGAGGGTAGCATACCTTGCAGCACAAAAAGGGAACAGCAATGGATGTATGTGGGCAGTGTAAGCAACCCTTTGAAAACTCTGATGAAGCAAAGGAAATTGTAGTCTGTACTGGTAAATGTAAAAAATATTACCACATTAAATGTACAAATTTAAGATGCAGAAAGAGAAGTACCATTACACATCGTAAGAAAACCTGGGTATGCAATGAGTGTAACGAAGAAACAGAAGAAGATGATATAGATAAAGATGAAGACAACCTCATATGTGTTATAAGTGATCTGAAAACACAAATTACAGAAATGAATAAAAAGATGAATGGATTGCTAGGCATCAAGGATAAAATTGAAGAACTTGAAAAAGCAGTAAGGTTTTCATCTGATAAAATCGATGATTTCAATAAGTCGCACAAGGATATGCTTGAGAAAATTAAATATCTAACTCAAACCAATAATAATTTAGTAGAGGAAAATAAAAACATGTAAACTGAAATTATAATAATGAGTGAAAAAATAATTTCCCTGGAACAAGACGCTCTTAACAAAAATATAGAAATAGTTGGAATACCGATCACCCCCAATGAAAATTGTAAAGAAGCCGCCAGAGAAATAGGAAAAAAATTTGAGTTACAAGAAAAAGTTATAACGGCCTACAGAACATCAGGTAATAAAAACAAAAGTAACATAATTGTTAAATTGGCTGATGGAGAAACCAAAGACGAGTGGATTGAAAAATATAAAAGTAAAAAACCATTTTGTACGACTGACTTAAACAAAAATTTACCATATAATATCATCTATATAAATGAGCACTTATCAAGTCATAATAAAAAAATACTTTATCAAACTAAGTTAAAAGCTAAGGAAATGTCTTACAAATTTGTATGGGTTAAAAATGGTAAAATTTTGATTAAAAAGGATGGAAACTCTAAAACATGTAAAATAAGTAGTTTAGATGATATTGATAAAATTGTAATTTAAATAAAATAACTGTAAGATACAAAAAAGAGAATTATTATAAGTATGAGTCTAGAATACATAACAAGTAACGATTTTAAAATAGACGATATTAAAACACTAACACTTGATGTTGACCAATATAAAACTTTTATAAACAAAAATAAGTGCGATTTAAATTTAAATATCTTTCACATGAATATTAGAAGTATAAGGAAAAATTTTGATACATTAATGATACTTTTAGCAGATATGAAAAATAAATATGATATTATAATATTAACGGAAACCTGGCAAATTAATAATAAAGCTGACTTTCAGCATAAATAATTATAATATTGAATATAGCAATGGTAAATATAATCAGAATGATGGAGTAGTAATTTATATTAAAAATAAATATAACTATCAAATGGAAATAATTAAATATGGTGAAGTCAGTGGAATCTTAGCAACTATAGAAATGAATAAGAATAATCTTACAATTTTAGGTACATATAGATCACCTAATAGTAATAATAGTGATTATATAGTGGATCTAGATGAACTACTTCTTAAATATAAAACAATAGATGTAATGGTAGGAGATATAAACATTGATATTTTAGACGTAAATCAAATTTCTAATAATTATCTGAATGTACTGTATAAAAATGGATACAAGTCTACAATTAATGGCTATACTAAGGTAACTCCAACATCCAAAACTTGTATTGATCATATATTTGTCCAAGACCCAAAATTCTGTAATGATAATATAAGTCCTATCGTACTACAAACTAATATCACTGATCATTATGCAACGATAATAGAGATTAAAAGTAAAATTTATAAAAAAATAATAAAATAGCTAAAAAAATTAAAAAAATTAATTATGTGTTACTAAATGAAAAAATAAAAAAGGAAAATTGGGAAATAATTTTAAATGATAAAAACATAAACAATATGGCGTGTAAATTTTTAAATAAATATCAACAATTAATAGACGAATGTACCACTACTAAAATTTACAATGAAAATAACAAATATAAAAAAATAAAACCATGGATTACAACTGGACTAGTAATAGCGATTAAAAAAAGAGATAAGCTCAAACAAAAATTAAATAAAGAACCGTTTAATAGAAATCTAAAAGATAAATACATTAACTATAGAAAAATAATAAGTAAATTGATAAATACCACAAAAAATCATATTATGAACAAAAAATTGAAGAAAATCACAGTAATTCAAAAAAAATATGGGAAACAGTACATGAAATAACTAACTATAAAAATAAAACACCAAAAACTTTACCATCAGAACCGGAAAGGAAGATACTTGCTAGTGATTTTAACAAATTCTTCAATGAAGTTGGTACAAATGCTGCAGGAAAAATTTCTCAATTAAACAAAAATAAAGTAAAAATGAAAAAAGAACTATTTATCTCTGATACAATATTTTTTAATCCAGTTACCGAAGACGAAATACATAATCTTATCAAACTACTTAAAAATAATAGTGCGCCTGGTCCAGATGGCATATTTAATGAAACAATTAAAGAGACCATAGACACTATTACTGTACATATCACAAAATTAATTAATAAAATACTAGAATCCAGTATATATCCTGACATATTTAAACTGTCTACAATAGTTCCAATATACAAAACGGGAGATAAAAATGTATTAAGTAATTATAGGCCGATATCATTAACCTCAACAGTAGGAAAAATAATAGAAAAAACGACAAATATTAGAATTAATAACTTTCTTACGAAACATAAAATAATAAGTAACCAACAGAGGATGCAATAGGAGAAGTAACAGCGACTATTTATGACGATATGAGTAAAAATAAAAAAATAATAGCTGTATTTCTTGACTTAGCTAAAGCATTCGATACCGTGGACCACCAAATATTATTGAATAAAATCATGAAGATTGGAATAAGAGGATTAGGATACAACCTACTTAAAAGCTACCTTGAAAATAGATATCACCAGGTAAAAATTGATGGTTCTACTAGTGACGAATTATTAGTAAAATGTGGTATTCCACAAGGGTCTGTATTAGCTGCTACTCTTTTCAATATATATGTGAATGATTTATTCAACATTGACATAAATGGTAAAATTATAGCGTATGCAGACGATACAGTGTTAATAACGTCAGCAAAGTCCTGGAATGCAGCGAAACAAGAAGCTGAAAATAGTTTGAAAGAAATAAAGAAATGGCTTGATAATAACCTTCTTACCTTTAATGTAAAAAAAAGTCATTTCCTAACATTTTCTATCAAGAGCAGAATGCAACCGTTAATAAATCACTTAACAATAAAAGGAAGTGCAAGCATTGTTGAGCAAATTCAAAGAACAGCTTCTGTAAAATATCTTGGGATTATTATAGACCAACATTTATCCTGGAAGCAACAGATTGAACAACTGAATAAAAGAATACGTAAAATGTATTACATGTTTAGAAAACTAGCCAAAATTGTTCCACAATATATATTGAAAAGAGTTTATTATGGATTAGTACACTGTCTTATACAATATGGTATAATAGGGTGGGGAGGCATAGCTAAAACTAAAATAAAACCGTTAATAATAAGTCAAAAAACGATATTAAAAATCATATATAAAAAACCAAGAGATTACTCCAGCGAAAAATTATATAAAGAAACTGGCATTCTTGATCCGCGACAGATTTTTGCCCAAAATTCATTAATAATCCTAAATAAAAATAAAAATTTAAATTATATTAAACACGGTAAATCAACGAGAAACGAAATAAACAAACATGTCATATTGCCAAAAATTAATAAAACAATATTTAAAAATAGTTTCACATATGTATCTTTAAAACTGTTTAATAACTTGCCAAACGAAATTAAAACAATACAGAATAAATATGCTTTTAAAAATAATATTAAAAAATGAATTTAAAACACTGACCGCGACTATATACATAATATCATAAATTCTTAAATAACAAATTAATAAAAAAATAAATAAATTATTGAAGAAATAAATAGTTAGTTAATTAGTTAAAATTTTTGGCGCACAGCAACAAAGGCTATTTGCGCCTAACGCAGCCCATTTAAATGACTAGACCAAATATTAAAAACAATATATTCGACAATAAATAAATAGATAAAATCATTAAAAAATACGCATACTCAATAAAAGAAATCTTGCACTGACAAACACAAATAAATAATATAAAAAGTCTGTTCGAAAATATGAACAGACTCAGGGTGATGGTAAGAGGCTGTAAAGGGGCCAATTACCATCGAATATCACAGTCAATAACTAGAAACACATTAAAATAAGGTGCAAGACTTCACACATAAAACAATAAGTTCGATTCTCTCAGGAAGAGTATCAGCCTGTCCATGAGTACCCTGTCGTCACCTAAAGCAACTGACAGGTCATAGCACAGGCCTAACCTCTCCCTGATATCCTCGAACTGTTCACACTCAGTTAAAATGTGTAACACAGACAAATCTGTGTTACACGTCTCACAGATAGGGGACTCTTCACCTCGAAGGAGGTGCCCATGGGTCCACCAACAGTGACCTATACGGAGGCGTGTGCTGGTGGTTTCCTCCCTGCGGTTAATCCTGCAGGAAGAACCCCATGGTTTAACGTCTCCCTTAATCTGTCGTAACTTAACGTTCTGTGTGCGGCTCCACTCATGTTGCCACATGTCTAAAACTAGATTTTTCAGATGACTCTTTGCGTCATCTGGAAAAACGAAACTCACATCAATCATAGGTCTGTGAGAGGCGGCTTTTGCAGCTGCATCTGCCGCTTCGTTGCCTTTAATACCAACATGTCCCGGTATCCAAAACAGCTCTACCCTCACATTCTGAGCATTCAGATTGTAGAGTAGCAACCGGATCTTTAGTACAAGAGGATGCACTGGATCTAGATCTTGGATACTGTTCAGAGCGCTCAGCGAGTCCGTCAAGATAACACTTGACCGACTTTGCTCTGACGAAACAAAACACAGGGCCTTGAAAATAGCGTAGAGCTCAGCAGTGTACACACTCGTTATGGAGTGCAGACGGTACTGAAACTGTTGGCGTGGATTCAAAACAACGAACGCACACCCAACCCTGGTTCCGGATTTTGATCCGTCAGTAAAAATGACAGTATCCTCGAACCGAGGGCCAGTGTTCTTTGTAACTCATGTTGGTATTCGATAGGCAACGTAGTATCTTTATCAAACCTAGTTAATGTGAGGTTCACAAGTGGACGTGGAAGCGTCCATGGTGGAACAGCACACAAAACGAAACTTGCCATTTCAGGCATATTAAAATCAATATCGCCCAAAATGTCGAAAGTCCTCAGACCAAAAGGCCTATTGGCTCTTGGTTTTCTGTCATAAATCTCTGTATGCCTATTTTGTAGAATAGGGTCATACGCGGGATGATCTGGCTTGGCACTAAGTGCAGCCATATATCGCAGAGATAGAATTTTACGACGATTGTACAGTGACGGTTCGCCTGCTTCACACAGCAGGCTTAGTATTGGGCTGGTGCGAAATGCACCAGTGGCCAATCTAACCCCAGTGTGATGTACAGTGTCAAGAATTCGTATCTCTTGGTGTTTAGCTGACCCATAAGCTAGACATCCATAGTCCAGCTTAGAGCGCACTAAAGAACGATATAAACGCAACATGACAGTGCGGTCTGCACCCCATGTCTTGTGACTGAGGACCCGCAACAAATTGAGCGACTTTTGGTATTTTTTCTTGACGGACAAAAAATGTGCCCGCCAAGTTAGACGACTGTCAAAAACGAGACCCAGAAATCTGGCAGTATCGGTAAATGGTAACTGTGCTCCATTTAGCGTGAGTGTAGGGTTGGGATGGACACCCCTTTTCCTACAAAAATGTACACACACAGTTTTGCTGGTCGAGAATTTGAAGCCATTTTCGGTTGCCCATGTATCGAGACGATTGATGGTCAGCTGGAGCTGACGTTCGATTGTACTAGTCTTTTGTCCGGCGACAAAGATACCAATGTCGTCGACAAATATCGAACTCTGTACAGGCAATCGAATACATGAAGCTGCACCGTTAATGGCGATCAAAAATAGCGTAACGCTCAGTATGGAGCCCTGTGGGACCCCATTGTCTAGTGCGAACATTTGTGACAGGGTATTTCCGATCCGCACCCTGAAGCGCCGGTTCGACATGAAGTCTTTTATAAAGAACATCAAGCGTCCCCGGAGACCCCAGGAATGCAAAGTACGGAGTATCCCAAAAATCCATGCAGTGTCATAGGCTTTCTCAATATCGAAAAACACAGCTACCAGGTGTTTGTTTTCAACGAAAGCATTCCTGATAGCTGTCTCTAGTCTGACCAGATGATCTGCTGTTGAGCGGTGACGGCGAAAGCCGCACTGTGTGTTGGCCAGCAAGTCGTTTGATTCTAAAAACCAAATCAGACGCTTGCTGATCATTCGCTCCATGAGCTTGCAGAGACAACTGGTCAGTGATATTGGTCTATAGCTATAGGGCAAGTGTTTATCTTTCCCGACTTTGGGGATAGGAATTATATGAGATTCCTTCCACTTGGTCGGGCACTTGCCCTCAGTCCATATCCTATTATAGACATTCAAAAGTCTAGACTTAGACGATTCTGGAAGATTTTGGATCATACGATAATGTATCGCATCTGGACCAGGAGAGCTATCCTTACACTTTGACATCGCGCTATCTAGCTCTTCACGAGAGAAAAGCAGGTTGTATACCTCGTCATTCCTAGAAAAGAAATTTAGAGGTATAGATTCGAGGCCTACTTTACGAGTTAGAAACTCGGGTGGATAATGTTCAGAGCTAGAATTGAACGCAAAATTAGATGCCAAAGTGTTAGCAATTTCGACCGCTGAGGTAACTACGTTACCATTTACCAATAGACCAGCAATGGCTGTAGCTGTATTTAGACCGGAGATTTTCCGGACCTTCTCCCAAACTTTGGCCACTGGAGGGGCAACTGTAACGGTGCATACGTATTTGCGCCATGATTCGCGTTTGCTTTCTTTCACAATCCTCTTAGCACGAGCTTTCGCTCGTTGGAAGGCTAACATGTTTGCCTCTGTTGGACAACGACGGAATGTATTGAAGAGGTGTCTCCTTTCATGTAGCGCCAAGTCGCATTCCTCGTTCCACCAGGGAACGGGAACTCTACGGGGCTGAGTGGATGACAGCGGTATGCTGTTTTTAGCCGCGCTTGTGATGGAGTCCGTGAAAAGATTCACCTCTTCGTCTACGGTCAAGCTCGGAATATCCTCATGCGAGAATGATTCCGCAAACTTGGTCTAATCTGCTTTCCGAAAAACCCACTGTGGCCAGCGGGATTCGGTAACAATATTAAACAGAGGCTTTAAGAGGATTGGAAAGTGATCACTACCGCACATGTCGTGATGCACATCCCATTTGAACAACGGAGCGATGGCTCCTGAAACAACGCTAAGATCTATAGCACTAAATGTACCCGTTGCTGCACAAAAGTGCGTGGGTCTGCCGTCGTTCAGAAAGCTCAAATTCAATTCGTTCAACATATTTTCCAGGTGACGTCCCCGTCGATCGTTTCGCACCGATCCCCAACACACATTGTAGGCGTTAAAATCGCCTAGTAGTATGAAGGGTGGTGGGAGCTGATCGATGATGTTCACGACATCTCGATGTCAGTTCGAACACCAGGGGGAAGGTAGATAGAACAAATCGTCACCTGGAGGGGAAGTGCAACACGAACTGCTACGACCTGCAACTCAGTGTCAATGTCTACAGGATCGTGGTACAATGTGTCTCTAACGAGAATTGCCACGCCGTCACATGCTCTTAACCCCGTAAGGAAATCCGTGCGAAACACGGAGTATCCCCGAGGAGAGAATGTGTCGGTTTCGTTGAAGTTTGTTTCCTGCAGACAAACACACCAAGGCGCAAAATCTGACAATAAAAGTCGCAGTTCTTCGTAGCGCTGGTATACACCGTTACAGTTCCACTGGATTAGTGGACCATTCGTTTTTGTTTAGGGGAGTTACCCCGCAACCTAATGATCTTTGGTTTACCCTTAGGTTGCGGGTCAACAGCCATTTTCTCGGCGACGGTTTCACTTGTTTGTCCAGGTGCTTTCGTGGACACACTGGACTCTCTTTTGGATGGTTTGGCTCTCACTGGTATCCATTGAGAGCCAACAGTTCCCTTATCAGTCTCCGATACTGGAGTGGCTGATGAGGGTTTGGCAGAAGCGACCACACTCTGGTCGCTTCTTGTTTTTGGAGAAGTTTGTGGAGACTTCTCCTTAGGTGGTGGGGAGAACTGAGATGGTGTGCGTTCTCCTTTTGATTGGGGGGGTTTATTCAGACCCGACCCCCCGGGTTGTGGGGTCTGAATTTTGGTCTCAGGGACCGATTCCAACACCTTTTCATTGCCGGATTGTTTGGACGCAACTATATTTGTCGCAAAAGTCGGACGGGGCACTGTCTCCGTCTGAGTCTGGACGCTTGCTGTTCTTTTTGCTGCTACCTGCGCGAAGGATTCGCGAAAGTAACAGGTGCACTTTCTTTATATTTCCTCTGGGCGTCATAATATGTTATCTTGTCTTGCGTCTTGATCGTCTGTATGGCCTTTTCCTCCAAGTACGTTGGGCAATGGCGTGAGGTGGATGCATGCGCACCTTTGCAATTCACGCAGTGTGCCGCGTTTGGACAGGTTTCAACTTCATGTTGATCCTGTCCGCAGTTGGCACAGATAGTCTGCTTGCCACAACGACTTGAGGTGTGTCCATAACGCTGACACTTGTAGCATCGCATCGGGTTGGGATAGTAGGGCCGAACGTTGCAAACGTTATACCCCACCCTTACCGATGCTGGACACCTAGTGCCAGCGAAGGACACCACCATTGATATCGAAGGCTTGCCATTTCGGGGTTTGAGTTTTCTGCATTCAATGACACCTTGCGATGCCATTTCCTGCACAAACTCTTCCTCCGTGACGTAAGCAAGGTCACGATCTGTTATGACGCCTCGAGTAGTATTAAGAGCCTTGTGTGGCTGAACAGAAATGCGGTATTTACCAAACACCTCGCATTTCTGCAGCGCCGACGAAGACTCAGTCTCTGCTTCGACTAACAACGTACCGTCCGACAATTTGCGTACTGACTTAACACCAGTTGGGCACGTATTCCTTAACGTTCGGGCAAGAAAAAAGGGGGACATCTCCTTAAAAGATATACCGTCTTCTGGCACCTTCACGACAAGAAAACGAGGCACTGGCGCACAAAACTCAACTGATCTACTATCTACCTTCTTGGGAGAAGGCCTTACACATCCCTCATCGGATGACTGAGCATCACGACGAGGTCTCTTGTTTGATTTTTTACGGAGTTTACTCTCAACCTTGGCGGAACTTAAAAAGTTTTTATCCTTCCGGGTAGTCGCCATACCCGTATAAAAAGTTTCATCACCCTGCCATGCCCACCCACCAGGGAGCCCCACACCGGGGACGTTGGCCGCAAACCGGCTCATTGCGCCAGACATGTCAGGATGATATAGCATCGGAGGAAGTAGTCACGGGCTGCTCGACCCGCTCGAGAACCAGTAGTCGCCAACTCTGGAACCTTGCGAGCTGCATCCGCTCCCACAGACCCCCGAATACTTGTCTAGTGGCACGGCATTACCCCGGCATCCACGATCCAGTAGTGGAGCCACTCTATTCATGAACCGTGACACCAGCCGATTGACTGAGCTGACCAGACTCAGCTTCCCGTTTTACCGAATCCGAGGCCAAAGAAGGCGTGTTGGGATCGTACTGTCCGCGGGCAGCAGTCTCCCTCAACCGACCAGGATCCTCTTCTCCGGCGTTACGGGTCTCCACGCACGGCAAACACGTGGGTAGGAATTTAAGTGGGAGATAAAAGAGACAACAGATAAGCCTATTCCTACAATCGGCTTCTCTGAACTGTCTCCTCCCAAATGATATGTGATTCAGGATACGTGGGATCATCAGGCCCAAAAGCTCTATATGGTCAGGTGATGCGACCATTATGAACTTCCCTTGCGTGATTGAGGGTACGCGGGATCATCAGGCCCGAAAGCTCGACAAATGGCCAGGTGTTATGGCCATTATGAACTTCCCCTGCGGGAGAAGAAATAAATAAATATGTAAAATAAACATAAATAAAACAAATGTAACTCACAATAATTAATTAAATTAGAAAAGCAAAGTGCCTCGACTCAAGGTTTATTATCTTAATGAGTGCACTATTCCGACTAAATTAGATAAAAAAAAGATAAGTTATTAGTATTAACATAGAAATAAAATTATTTGTATTAAAATATATATTTATATAGCAATAAGTCGTATATGTATGTATTAAATGTAAAAATGATAAATGGGAAAAATAAATTATATTATATTAAATTATAAATTATTTTAAGGGTCGTTCGAACGTTTTAAATGTTAAACTTATCTGTAGAATACGTTCAAATAAGTTTTCAGGGTGAGGATAGATCTGTTAAGCAGTTTTGTTATTTTAATTCTGGAAACTGTAAGTTATTAACTATTTTACTAACTATTTTAACAAAAGTATAAAGTACAATGTATTAGGAGGATAGATAAGACAGAATAATATTCGATATTTAGTAATCGCGTAATTTTAATTGTGTTAAATCTTGAAGTATTAAATACCCAGATGTCATTTTAATATATTAATGTTTATATAAGTGATTATTATAGGATGAAAGTGTTTTTTTATCATCATGAAGGTCTACGCTGTTTTTTTTTTTTTTTTTTTTGCAGTAAAAATGCTAATTTTAAGACTTATTTCAAAAAAACTAAAAATTAAAAATTATGATAAAAGTATTCATCAGAGCTTCTCTCGCACAACGAAACAACTACCGCAGTTCAAATTTAGGAGGCAATTCCTTCGTATTACTGAATTATAACAAGTATAGGTGAATTTTTAGCGTTTACATAAATTAAAAACGTCTATAATATATTTACAAAAAAAAATTTAAATTATAAATACCTTTTTAAATAGTTAAACAAAATACTAAATTTAATAACGTAAAATATTTCTACAACGAATATATTATTACAACGAAAATCTGCAAATTTCGCATCTATAAGTGTTACTCAAAAGTTTTTTTAAATTTCCAAGTGACATAATTAATAGTAAATCCTATGCAATAATATTTAACTATTTTATTAATTTTTCTCTATTTTATTCAGAATCCATGTATTCTTTATAATGAAATAAAATATTATTGTTACGTTTAAATGGTACAAATGTAAATTAATTAACCGATTTGGATAATCCTGTGAACATTGTATGTATAGATTAGTAACTTCCCGAGTGTTATTGGCTATATCAGTGTTTTTCAAGCGGGGTGCCACGACACTCTCACCGGGGTGTCACCAATTTGAAAAATTATTTCAACGTTAAATTGCTCAGAACTTCCTGTTTGTTATAGGCTAATGATAATAATTATAATAATTTTTGCTGACATTTCGTGGACGTTCCGCGGGCGCGCCCGAGGTGCATCACTTCGATAATCACGTGACAGGCAAAAATCGAGTCGCGAAGCGACGAGTTTTATAATCGACAAGTGTGGCAAAATGCCTTATCATATTAAAACGAGTCGCGAAGCGACGAGTTTTGTGAACGTAGGGGGAGAAGCCTGGCGTAGCCGGGCTGAGGCCCCTAGTATTTTGTATTCTATGTCTTCAGGTTCTTGTTTCTCAGATAGGCCGAATATTTTAACCCTTGGAGCTTTCTTCTTTGGCACGGTTGCTACATAGTCTGTGCCTAACTTTTCGGTAACAGATTCTCTCAAGTTGTCTATTGCTTGTTGGTTCTTACATTCAATTGCTATCCCACCCTTGCTGATATTTCTTACACCTAGAACTGAGGCTGATAGAGGGTCAATGTTTTTCCTAATGGCTTCTTTGGTAATATCACTTCTCTGGTCGGATTTTTTCGGTTTGATTACTAGCACAGGATCTGATTTAACTTTAGATTTTAGTTTGTCAGCATATGACACAGCTTCACTTCGCATCTCGTTGTTTGCTTGAACATCTTCAGATATTTTTGCGATGAGTTTTTCCGTCGCTTCAGTTTTCCTGCCCAAATTCTCCTCGGCCCTCTGTACTTTTCTATCCACAACTTTAAGAGCTTCTTCCTGTCGACATATCGTGAATTGCTTCCAACAGGTTTTTCATGGACCGTCCCTTACGCACGATGCAATTTTCGCAGAACCAGCCAATGCACGCATTCGTCGTTATGCACTTCCATTCATTATATGGAAGACTCGCGCACTTAGAATGAAATGTGCGTTCACATATCCCAGAACAAGTCACCAACTTATTAGTTCTCTTCACATCTGCTTCACATTTTACACATGTCGCCATCGACATCTTAAATATTGTTGCATATGTATAATGCTATTATAATAATTGCATATTTGCCAACTAAGCAATATTATCCCAGGTATTTCAACACGCCCGCACTCTACGAAGGTTCAAACGCTACTTATATACTAATACTATAATTATATACTAATACTCATTAAGTTTTGTATATTTGTATTGGTATAGTATAAGTATATATTATAAAATTATAGTTTGTTTTAGATTTAATGTACGTATGTACTATTTTAGTTATAACTTTAATTTGTTTCCTTTATAAACATAATGTAAGTTACAATTTATGACATGCAGTATGCATATTATGTATGTTCTAACTGTTAATAAATTCTATTCTATTCTATTCTATCTATCTTTCAGATAAAGCTTAAAATTGAGATTAAAAAAGTCTGATAATTCATAAATTAGTTAAAACATTTTTAATCTTAGATTTGAATTTTTTGTCTGGCAAAATGATTTCCTCTGGCAAAAAATTAAAAAACTTTATGGAGTACTAGTTTGTACTATTTCTAGATTTATCTAGCCTTAGGTAGTTGAGGAAAATATCATTTTTGTGTCTCGTGTTGTACAAATGAATTTTGTCAAAGGTTGTATGAGAAGATACATTTTTGTGTGCATACAACAAACAATGATAAATATACATTGACGGAAAAGTCATAATTTTTAAGGTAGAAAAAATGTCTTTGCAATTCTGCCTGTATAATGCCCCCACCTTTAACCTAACTACAGGACGCTGCAAAGCAAATATTCTTTTTGCCGGTGACGTATGACCCCAAACTAAGATACAATAGCAAATATTTGATTGGAAAAGAGCGTAATAAGCTTTTACATTATGTCAATAGTAACCACCTTTGATAAATTTCTGATTAAATAAATGATCTTAAGCAGTTTACTACTTAGAATATCAATATCAGTATCACTTCCTCTTGTCCGTCGCTTTCTCTTTCCATCCGGTTATGTTCATTCTTTTTAAATCCTCTTCCACTTCTTCTTTCCATCGCTCCCTTGGTCTCCCTCTTCTCTTTTTCCCACCGATAGTGCTGACTAGTAGTTTCTTTGGTAACCTACCCGGTGTCATTCTTACTATGTGCTCTATCCATCTAATTATTTGTGTTTTAACTACTGCTATAATGTTTGCGTCCTTATACAGTTCTCTTAGTTCTTGATTTGTTCGTCTTTCCCACATGTCACCTACTTGTTTCCCTCGGAAAATTTTCCTCAATACTTTTCTTTCCCATATCTCAAGTGCCCTTTGTTCTGCAATTCTCAGTGTCCATACTTCGCTTCCATATGTCCATACTTCGCTTCCATATGTCAATATTGGTCGAATAACTTTTTTATAAAGTCTTAACTTCAATCCTCTTGATGTACTTTTATTCTTTAGTAGTTCATTTAGTCTTTGTAAACATCGATTCCCTGCTAATAGTCTTGCTTGTATTTCTTCTTTTATTTCCGTAACAGTTCCCAAATAAATAAATCTATCCACTTCCTCAAAATTGCAAATTTTCCTTTCAGTAGTTTGAATCGTTAAACTTCTACCCCTAACAAATTCTTGCTCAGTCCATGTCATATATTTTGTTTTGGATTCATTCATCTGGAGACCCTTACTTCTTGCTGAAAGTTGTAATCGTTGGACTATTTCTCTCATTGTTTTTTCATTTCTTGTTAAAACAACAATATCATCAGCAAATGCCAAACACTAATGCATTTTGTGGTACAATAATCCTGATCTATTCATTTGAGCATCTCTTATAGTCTTTTCTAGCACAAGGTTAAATAGAATTGTCGAAAGTGAATCACCTTGTCTCAGCCCCAACTTCACCTTCATATCAACATGTTTATCCCATTTAAAATGAGGATCAACATATACACCTAAAAATTTTACATATTCTGGGTTACCAAAATCGTGGTTTTTGTTGGTAATAAGCCAAGAATTGAGTTTTTTCGGAGTTCAGTGTTAATTTATTAGAAATAAACCATAAATTAGCATTTTCTTTCTGGGTAATATTTTCATCAAAAATTTTGCACAAAGGTTTTGACCTGATAACTAAAGTGGTATCATCTGCATATGAAATTGATTTTATGGCAATATTGTTCGGGAAAACATTGATATAAATCAGTGGTCTTCAAACAGTTTCGAGTCGTGCAACCCTTTACAGTTAAACAATATTCCGTGGAACCCAAAAAAAATAAATAAATAACATAAGGTTGATACCTATCCAGGGTGACCAGATTTCAGTTGAGGTAAACCCTAAGATTGAAAAAAAAATTCGAAATACAGTATATTTATTAAATTTTTCTCACCTACAAGTAATGAGCAAAAAAAAGGTCTTCACCTCTAAACTACAAAACCGGAGATTTTATAACAAAACCCGGAACCCTGAGACTCTGATCCGAGACTCTGAGACTCCTTGGAACCCTTGAGGACCTTGTGTGGAACTCCAACCCAATTTGAATATCGCTGATATAAATCATGAGAAGATATAAAACAAGAGAAAACTTACTCAATATGTCGTATGTAGATAGATAGAATCTGTCAACATTTGTTGGGTTCACGGTATTGAAATAAGGGAAATAAATAATTACCATGGTTAGGTTATTGTTTAATAATGAATACATATATACTGTTTAATATATAATAGTTAAACTAAATGTGGAAACTTTTCGGCGTACAGGGCCACAGCTTGTGCGCTACCTACGAGCGACGCAATAAATGGGCGGAATTTAGGGTCGATTCTATTGAACCCTTCTAGAGCTCGTTCAACTTAACTTCAGTACAGGGTATCATAAATTACGTCATCAATTCTGCGCGAGAAAACAGCTGATCACATTGACATACATTAGGGTTTTAAACAATTGTTGTGGAAATCAAACACACAAAATCATGTATTTCAAATAAATTTTTACTCATTTTAGTACACGGCATACCTTGAAACGTACGAGAAATAAATAATAATAACGGAAATAAACAAACAACATCGCACAATACGCGTAGTCAAAATCAAATCAAAGTAAGTAACGCCACTGAAATGTGTTAAACTAACTGTTGATAACGTAATGGACGAAATTTGGTTTCTGCGCAACAGAGTGAGTAACATCTGCCTGTGATGAAGTTAAGCTGAACGAGCTCTAGAAGAGGGGGATCTTATGAAGGCTTGCGCACGGGCGACAATAGGTTCGATTCTAGAAAAGCCGGTCTTCTGTATGTTTGCACACGGGTGGCTGACACCAATGTGGCGTACCTGGTTGCAAAATAGGTCTAAACTACCATCGTGCTTCAGATATTCTGTGTTTACGACGTTGTTTGCGAATAATTTGCATAACAGTAACAATAAAAATTGCTGGCATTGCTTAATCGTCGTCCATATTATTTGACAAATACATGTTATTCGACACTTTTTAAGAAACTTCTTTTATAAAGAGGTTTTTTTATAAAAAGTTTTCACACGATATTCTAAGTTTATTGGAAACCAAAGCAATAAAATCTACGTTTTACATTCTACGATTTATTTCTACGTTCTACGTCTACTTTATTTGGAAACCATCCTTAAGTGCTAGCGCCGATGTTGACTCGGCGCACTGGTGCTTTACAATGCCCTCTTCAGCGCTGTGCTTGCTCAATAGCCCCTCATTTAGTTAAGCATTTTGTCTTCTTTCTTCTAACATCCGAATCTTATATCGTTTTACATATTTCTATCACGTGTTCCGACTGTTGTATGAGTTGAAGTAAGCGTTTGAAATCTATCCTAATTCGTTACGGAGGTTTTCCGAGAACGACCTCCCATACCAGGTGCGAACAAAGACTAATTCTACTTCAAAACTGGGTGCTTTATTAAGCCAATGCTCCTACCCTCATTCCGTTCCACATACCGCAGACCCCTGCAAATTCCTTTTATTCTCGAAAATTAAATTGAAGCGGAAAGGTCGATTTTTTGATATACTTAAAGAAATTCAAAGAAAATCGAAGGCACAATCGAAAAATACTTAGAGTTAGCTTTCCAGTAATTGAGAAATCGCTGGAACCGATGCATAAATATGCAAGGGAACTACTTCGAAGGTGACAGCAACCGCTAACCGATATATGAAGTTTTTAAAGTTTTACAGTGTCATTCCGGGAAAATCTGGATGGCATCTCGTACAGTTCCTACTTATACGGTGCAACTTACGTTTTACGTAGGTTGCGTAATTTATTAAATATATTTTTGTTTTTTAGGCAAGTAGCGATGAAGACGATGGATCATGGTATTTTCATAAGAGCACTGGCCCTGATCTTCCGATTGAGGTAAGCATGTACCTATTTGTGTTCTCATTTTTATAAATGGTAGATTTTTTATAACAATGTGATTTATTTAATATTTTCTAAACATAAATAATTTCCTCCTGTTCCTACAGTACATTCCTACTAACATATAAAGCAAATTTGTGCAAAAACTGACATTTACATACGTACCATATCGACGACGCAGATATAGTTTGTTAGAAAACAACAAAAACTGTTTTACCTGCATACCAATTAATTTTATTTATTTTTTATAATATACTCTTATTATTTAGAAAATAATATACCATACACAAAACTAACCACATTTTATAGGAACTATTGAAAATATTAAATATAAAGCCCTTTTTTTTTTTTCTGGCAAAGATTTCATTCAGATTGATCAAAAACGCAGTTTATCAAAAAATGTCAGTTAGGAGGTATTGTATGCACATCGTTGATATGCTGATTTATTATGCTACAGCTTATAGATATGTCAACTGCATTGACTAACAAAAGAGAAATGTAAAATGAAAAAACAGACATTTATAAACGGAGCTCTGGGTGACATTACATTGTGAGCACATTGCTCTCCAGGTATTCGCCAAATACGTTCATGACCTTAATTGTAAGCTATCATCTGTAAATAAAACTGAACGCTAATCATTGATGGTGTAATTATTATTGTGATTTTGATGGCAAAACGAAGGAGTTCTACTCAATAAGCTGGGATCAGTTCCGGTTCTGTAGCTGGCCTCCTGGATCTTAGTTTGGTTTTGTAACCTCCGAGATAGTGTTTTTGCGAAAAATTGTTATCGCTTGAATATGAGCAACTCCACAAGTGGTTAACTTATTATTTCGCGTCGATGTCGGAATTCCGATCTGTAATTACTCGATTACGGCCCTATCTCGCTCTTCTTATAAACTCTCCCGTTTCATGATAATGCTTAATAGCTGCATTAACTATACTTCGTGCCACATTTAAGGTAGCGGCAATATGAGGAAAACCTTGTCAATTTTTACTGAAAACAGCGGCACTGTCGGCACTTGCTAGGTGTTCAGGGATCTATTCTGTCAGCTTTCCGACGCTTTTCCTATCGAAAGTACCTACAGTACAGCATGCATAATAAGTGACCTTGACAGTGTGCAAGTGACTGTCGATAAGTTACAAAATAGACCCCTTGGTCTCACTTTTAAATTTGTGTATTAAATTATGCACAAGAACATTTATACTGACAGTACAATCTATATATATAAAAGGCAGTGTCCTGACTGACTGACTCACTCATCACCGCCCAGCCCGAACCCCTGAGCCTATAAATTTGAAATTCGGAGAGTATATTCCCTTCATGACGTAAGCACCCAATAAGAAGGGATTTTTCGAAATTCCACTCCTAAGGGATGAAAAGGGGTGAAATGTGATTTCACGAATTACTTAATATCTCTTAGGGCCGATGGGATATCGACTAAGTTTTTGCTTACAAGTATTACCCATACAAATGCCGAAAAACCAATTTCGGGATTTTGCCCTAATCAACCCCTAAAGGGGTGAACCTACAATCGGGGTGGATTATACATCCCGTTGTATTTCCTGTGTTCGTTTAGTTGAAAGATTACTTTTTGGCACATAGGTTTCTTTTTATAATATCTCGAAATGGTATTGACAGTTTTTTGAAATTTCACCCCTAAAGGGTGAAAAGGGGTGAATTGTTATTTTAAGGATTCTTTAATATCTCTTAGGATCAATAAGATATCGACTTGCTGTTTGCTTACAAAGATTACCCATACAAATACCGAATCACCAATTTCAGGATTTTGTCCTAATCAACCCCTAAAGGGGTGGATCTACAATCTTGGTGAATTATACATCCCGTCGTAATTCCTGTGTTCGTTTCGTTGCAACATTACTTTTTGGCACATAGGTGTCTTTTTAAAATATCTAGAAATGGGTTTGACAGTTTTTTAAAATTTCACCCCTAAGGGTTGAAAAGGGGTGAATTGTGATTTAAAGGATTCCTTAATATCTCTTTGGATCAATAAGATATCGATTTACTGTTTGCTTGCAAAGATTATCCATACAATTACCGAAAAACTTATTTCAGGAATTTGTCCTAATCAACCCCTAAAGGGGTGGATCTACAATCGGGGTGAGTTATATATTCCGTCGTATTTCCTGTGTTCGTTTAGTTGCAATATTACTTTTTAGCACATAGGAGTCTTTTTAAAATATCTCGAAAAGGTTTTGGTAGTGTTTTAAAATTTCACCCCTATAGGGTGAAAAGGGGTGAATTATGATTTCAAGTATTCCTTAATATCTCTTAGAACCAATAAGATATCGACTTGCATTTTGCTTACAAATATTACCTATACAAATACCGAAAAACATATTTCAGGTTTTTGTCCTAATCAACCCCTAAAGAGGTGAATCTACAATCAGGGTGAATTATACATCCCGTCGTATTTCCTGTGTTCATTAGTTGCAGCATTACTTTTTGGCACATAGGTGTCTTTTTAAAATATCTCGAAATGGTATTGACAGTTTTTTGAAATTTCACCCCTAAAGGGTGAAAAGGGGTGAATTGTTATTTTAAGGATTCTTTAATATCTCTTAGGATCAATAAGATATCGACTTGCTTTTTGCTTACAAAGATTACCCATACAAATACCGAATCACCAATTTCAGGATTTTGCACTAATCAACCCCTAAAGGGGTGGATCTACAATCGGGGTGAATTGTACATCCCGTTGTAATTCCTGTGTTCGTTTCGTTGCATCATTACTTTTTGGCACATAGGTGTCTTTTTAAAATATCTCGAAATGGGTTTGACAGTTTTTTAAAATTCCACCCCTAAGGGTTGAAAAGGGGTGAATTGTGATTTCAAGGATTCCTTAATATCTCTTAGGATCAATAAGATATCGATTTACTGTTTGCTTGCAAAGATTATCCATACAATTACCGAAAAACTTATTTCAGGAATTTGTCCTAATCAACCCCTAAAGGGGGGGGAGATCTACAATCAGGGTGAGTTATATATTCCGTTGTATTTCCTGTGTTCGTTTAGTTGCAACATTACTTTTTAGCACATAGGTGTCTTTTTAAAATATCTCGAAAAGGTTTTGATAGTTTTTTAAAATTTCATCCCTAAAGGGTGAAAAGGGGTGAATTGTGATTTCAAGGTTTCCTTAAATCTCTTAGGGCCAATAAGATATTGACTTGCTTTTTGATTACAAAGATTACCCATACAAATACCGAAAAATATATTTCAGGATTTTGTCCTAATCAACCCCTAAAGGATGGATCTACAATCGAAGTGAATTATACATCCCGTCGTATTCCCTGTGTTTATTGAGATATAAGGTGTCTTTTTGGCATATAGGCGTCTTTTTAAAATATCTCGAAATGGTTTTGACAACTTTTTTAAATTTAACCCCTAAAGGGCGAAAAGGGGTGAAATGTGATTTCAAGGATTCCTTAATATCTCTTAGGACCAATAAGATATCGACTTGCTTTTTGCTTACAAAGATTAGCCATACAAATACGGAAAAATATATTTCAGGATTTTTGTCCTAATCAACCCCTAAACGGTGGATCTACAATTGGGGTGAATTATACATCCCGTCGTATTCCCTGTGTTTGTTGAGTTATAAGGTTTCTTTTTGGCACATGGGCGTATTTTTAAAATATCTCGAAATGTTTTAACAATTTTTATAAATTTAACCCCTAAAGGGTAAAAACGGGTAAAATGTGATTTCAAGAATTGTTTAACATTTTTTAGGACCAATAAGATATCTACTTGGTTTTTGCTTACAAAAACTACCCATGCAAATACCGAAAAACCAATTTTTGGATTTTGTCCTAATCAACCCCTTAAGGGGTGGATCTACAACCGGGATGAATTATACATCCCGTCGCATTTCCTGTGTTCATTAGTTGCAGCATTACTTTTTGACACATAGGTGTCTTTTTAAAATATCTCGAAATGGGTTTGACATTTTTTTAAAATTTAACCCCTAAGGGTTGAAATGGGGTGAATTGTGATTTCATGGATTCCTTAATATCTCTTAGGACCAATAAGATATGGACCTACTGTTTGCTTGCAAAGATTATCCATACAAATACCGAATCATCAATTTCAGGATTTTGTCCTAATCAACCCCTAAAGGGGTGGATCTACAATCGGGGTGAATTATACATCCCGTCGTAATTCCTGTGTTCGTTTAGTTGCAACATTACTTTTTGGCACATAGGTATCTTTTTAAAATATCTCGAAATGGTTTTGACATTTTTTTAAAATTTACCCCCTAAAGGGTGAAAAGGGAAGAATTGTGATGTCAAGGATTCCTAATATCTCTTAGGACCAATAAGATATCGACTTGCTTTTTCCTTACGAAGATTACCCATACAAATACCGAAAAACTTATTTCAGGATTTGGTCCTAATCAACCCCTAAAGGGATGGATCTACAATCAAGGTGAATTATACATCCCGTCGTATTTCCTCTCTTCGTTTAGTTGCAACATTTATTTTTGGCACATAGATGTATTTTTAAAATATCTCGAATAAGTATTGACAGTTTTTTTTAAATTTCACCCCTAACGGATGAAAAAGGGTGAATTGTGATTTCAAGGATTCCTTAATATCTCTTAGGACCAATAAGTTATCGACTTGCTTTTTGTTTACACTTTTTGCTAGGATGTCCACGTGATTTCAAGGATTGTTTAATATTTTTTAACACCAATAAGATATCGACTTGGTTTATGCTTACAAAAACTACCCATGCAAGTACCGAAAAACCTATTTTTGGATTTTGTCCTAATCAACCCCTTAAGGGGTGGATCAACAATCGAGATGAATTATACATCCCGTCGTATTTCCTGTGTTCGTTTAGTTGCAACATTACTTTTCAAGGATTGTTTAATATTTTTTAACACCAATAAGATATCGACTTGGTTTATGCTTACAAAAACTACCCATGCAAGTACCGAAAAACCTATTTTTGGATTTTGTCCTAATCAACCCCTAAAGGGGTGATTCTACAAACGGGGTAGATTATACATCGCGTCGTATTTCCTGTGTTTGTTGAGTTATAACGTTTCTTTTTGGCACATAGGTGTCTTTTTAAAATGTCTCGAAATGGTTTTAACAGTTTTTTACCTTTTACAAATATCACCCCTAAAAGGTGAAAAGAGGGAATTGTGATTTCAAGGACGCCTTAATATCTTCTAGGATCAATAAGATATAGACTTGGTTTTTGCTTATAAAAATTACCCATACAAATGCCGAAAAATGAATTTCAGGATTTTATCTTAATCAACCCCTAAAGGGGTGAATTATAGAACCCTTTGTATTTCCAGCGGTTGTTGAGTTATAACATTCCATTTTGGCATATATGAGTTTTGACAGTTTTCTTTCACTCCTAAAGGGTAAATTAGTATTTTTTTGTTAGAAATAAAAAAATCGGAGAGTACATTTTTCAGTATAACGTAAGAACCCACTAAGAAAGGATTTTTTCAAGTTCGACCCCTATCTGGTGAAAAGAAGTAAAATGTTTTTTCCCGGATTCCTCAATATCTCTTAGGACAGATGACATATCGACTAGATTTTTTGTTACAAAGGTTACCCATACACAAGTTTAAAAACAAACTGCGGATTTTATGCCAATGAGACCATCAATATACCGTAGCGAAGCACGGGTTTTCAGCTAGTCTATATATATATAAAAGGCAGTGTCCTGACTGACTGACTCACTCATCACCGCCCAGCCCGAACCCCTGAGCCTATAAATTTGAAATTCGGAGAGTATATTCCCTTCATGACGTAAGCACCCAATAAGAAGGGATTTTTCGAAATTCCACTCCTAAGGGATGAAAAGGGGTGAAATGTGATTTCACGAATTACTTAATATCTCTTAGGGCCGATGGGATATCGACTAAGTTTTTGCTTACAAGTATTACCCATACAAATGCCGAAAAACCAATTTCGGGATTTTGCCCTAATCAACCCCTAAAGGGGTGAACCTACAATCGGGGTGGATTATACATCCCGTTGTATTTCCTGTGTTCGTTTAGTTGAAAGATTACTTTTTGGCACATAGGTTTCTTTTTATAATATCTCGAAATGGTATTGACAGTTTTTTGAAATTTCACCCCTAAAGGGTGAAAAGGGGTGAATTGTTATTTTAAGGATTCTTTAATATCTCTTAGGATCAATAAGATATCGACTTGCTGTTTGCTTACAAAGATTACCCATACAAATACCGAATCACCAATTTCAGGATTTTGTCCTAATCAACCCCTAAAGGGGTGGATCTACAATCTTGGTGAATTATACATCCCGTCGTAATTCCTGTGTTCGTTTCGTTGCAACATTACTTTTTGGCACATAGGTGTCTTTTTAAAATATCTAGAAATGGGTTTGACAGTTTTTTAAAATTTCACCCCTAAGGGTTGAAAAGGGGTGAATTGTGATTTAAAGGATTCCTTAATATCTCTTTGGATCAATAAGATATCGATTTACTGTTTGCTTGCAAAGATTATCCATACAATTACCGAAAAACTTATTTCAGGAATTTGTCCTAATCAACCCCTAAAGGGGTGGATCTACAATCGGGGTGAGTTATATATTCCGTCGTATTTCCTGTGTTCGTTTAGTTGCAATATTACTTTTTAGCACATAGGAGTCTTTTTAAAATATCTCGAAAAGGTTTTGGTAGTGTTTTAAAATTTCACCCCTATAGGGTGAAAAGGGGTGAATTATGATTTCAAGTATTCCTTAATATCTCTTAGAACCAATAAGATATCGACTTGCATTTTGCTTACAAATATTACCTATACAAATACCGAAAAACATATTTCAGGTTTTTGTCCTAATCAACCCCTAAAGAGGTGAATCTACAATCAGGGTGAATTATACATCCCGTCGTATTTCCTGTGTTCATTAGTTGCAGCATTACTTTTTGGCACATAGGTGTCTTTTTAAAATATCTCGAAATGGTATTGACAGTTTTTTGAAATTTCACCCCTAAAGGGTGAAAAGGGGTGAATTGTTATTTTAAGGATTCTTTAATATCTCTTAGGATCAATAAGATATCGACTTGCTTTTTGCTTACAAAGATTACCCATACAAATACCGAATCACCAATTTCAGGATTTTGCACTAATCAACCCCTAAAGGGGTGGATCTACAATCGGGGTGAATTGTACATCCCGTTGTAATTCCTGTGTTCGTTTCGTTGCATCATTACTTTTTGGCACATAGGTGTCTTTTTAAAATATCTCGAAATGGGTTTGACAGTTTTTTAAAATTCCACCCCTAAGGGTTGAAAAGGGGTGAATTGTGATTTCAAGGATTCCTTAATATCTCTTAGGATCAATAAGATATCGATTTACTGTTTGCTTGCAAAGATTATCCATACAATTACCGAAAAACTTATTTCAGGAATTTGTCCTAATCAACCCCTAAAGGGGGGGGAGATCTACAATCAGGGTGAGTTATATATTCCGTTGTATTTCCTGTGTTCGTTTAGTTGCAACATTACTTTTTAGCACATAGGTGTCTTTTTAAAATATCTCGAAAAGGTTTTGATAGTTTTTTAAAATTTCATCCCTAAAGGGTGAAAAGGGGTGAATTGTGATTTCAAGGTTTCCTTAAATCTCTTAGGGCCAATAAGATATTGACTTGCTTTTTGATTACAAAGATTACCCATACAAATACCGAAAAATATATTTCAGGATTTTGTCCTAATCAACCCCTAAAGGATGGATCTACAATCGAAGTGAATTATACATCCCGTCGTATTCCCTGTGTTTATTGAGATATAAGGTGTCTTTTTGGCATATAGGCGTCTTTTTAAAATATCTCGAAATGGTTTTGACAACTTTTTTAAATTTAACCCCTAAAGGGCGAAAAGGGGTGAAATGTGATTTCAAGGATTCCTTAATATCTCTTAGGACCAATAAGATATCGACTTGCTTTTTGCTTACAAAGATTAGCCATACAAATACGGAAAAATATATTTCAGGATTTTTGTCCTAATCAACCCCTAAACGGTGGATCTACAATTGGGGTGAATTATACATCCCGTCGTATTCCCTGTGTTTGTTGAGTTATAAGGTTTCTTTTTGGCACATGGGCGTATTTTTAAAATATCTCGAAATGTTTTAACAATTTTTATAAATTTAACCCCTAAAGGGTAAAAACGGGTAAAATGTGATTTCAAGAATTGTTTAACATTTTTTAGGACCAATAAGATATCTACTTGGTTTTTGCTTACAAAAACTACCCATGCAAATACCGAAAAACCAATTTTTGGATTTTGTCCTAATCAACCCCTTAAGGGGTGGATCTACAACCGGGATGAATTATACATCCCGTCGCATTTCCTGTGTTCATTAGTTGCAGCATTACTTTTTGACACATAGGTGTCTTTTTAAAATATCTCGAAATGGGTTTGACATTTTTTTAAAATTTAACCCCTAAGGGTTGAAATGGGGTGAATTGTGATTTCATGGATTCCTTAATATCTCTTAGGACCAATAAGATATGGACCTACTGTTTGCTTGCAAAGATTATCCATACAAATACCGAATCATCAATTTCAGGATTTTGTCCTAATCAACCCCTAAAGGGGTGGATCTACAATCGGGGTGAATTATACATCCCGTCGTAATTCCTGTGTTCGTTTAGTTGCAACATTACTTTTTGGCACATAGGTATCTTTTTAAAATATCTCGAAATGGTTTTGACATTTTTTTAAAATTTACCCCCTAAAGGGTGAAAAGGGAAGAATTGTGATGTCAAGGATTCCTAATATCTCTTAGGACCAATAAGATATCGACTTGCTTTTTCCTTACGAAGATTACCCATACAAATACCGAAAAACTTATTTCAGGATTTGGTCCTAATCAACCCCTAAAGGGATGGATCTACAATCAAGGTGAATTATACATCCCGTCGTATTTCCTCTCTTCGTTTAGTTGCAACATTTATTTTTGGCACATAGATGTATTTTTAAAATATCTCGAATAAGTATTGACAGTTTTTTTTAAATTTCACCCCTAACGGATGAAAAAGGGTGAATTGTGATTTCAAGGATTCCTTAATATCTCTTAGGACCAATAAGTTATCGACTTGCTTTTTGTTTACACTTTTTGCTAGGATGTCCACGTGATTTCAAGGATTGTTTAATATTTTTTAACACCAATAAGATATCGACTTGGTTTATGCTTACAAAAACTACCCATGCAAGTACCGAAAAACCTATTTTTGGATTTTGTCCTAATCAACCCCTTAAGGGGTGGATCAACAATCGAGATGAATTATACATCCCGTCGTATTTCCTGTGTTCGTTTAGTTGCAACATTACTTTTCAAGGATTGTTTAATATTTTTTAACACCAATAAGATATCGACTTGGTTTATGCTTACAAAAACTACCCATGCAAGTACCGAAAAACCTATTTTTGGATTTTGTCCTAATCAACCCCTAAAGGGGTGATTCTACAAACGGGGTAGATTATACATCGCGTCGTATTTCCTGTGTTTGTTGAGTTATAACGTTTCTTTTTGGCACATAGGTGTCTTTTTAAAATGTCTCGAAATGGTTTTAACAGTTTTTTACCTTTTACAAATATCACCCCTAAAAGGTGAAAAGAGGGAATTGTGATTTCAAGGACGCCTTAATATCTTCTAGGATCAATAAGATATAGACTTGGTTTTTGCTTATAAAAATTACCCATACAAATGCCGAAAAATGAATTTCAGGATTTTATCTTAATCAACCCCTAAAGGGGTGAATTATAGAACCCTTTGTATTTCCAGCGGTTGTTGAGTTATAACATTCCATTTTGGCATATATGAGTTTTGACAGTTTTCTTTCACTCCTAAAGGGTAAATTAGTATTTTTTTGTTAGAAATAAAAAAATCGGAGAGTACATTTTTCAGTATAACGTAAGAACCCACTAAGAAAGGATTTTTTCAAGTTCGACCCCTATCTGGTGAAAAGAAGTAAAATGTTTTTTCCCGGATTCCTCAATATCTCTTAGGACAGATGACATATCGACTAGATTTTTTGTTACAAAGGTTACCCATACACAAGTTTAAAAACAAACTGCGGATTTTATGCCAATGAGACCATCAATATACCGTAGCGAAGCACGGGTTTTCAGCTAGTCTATATATATATAAAAGGCAGTGTCCTGACTGACTGACTCACTCATCACCGCCCAGCCCGAACCCCTGAGCCTATAAATTTGAAATTCGGAGAGTATATTCCCTTCATGACGTAAGCACCCAATAAGAAGGGATTTTTCGAAATTCCACTCCTAAGGGATGAAAAGGGGTGAAATGTGATTTCACGAATTACTTAATATCTCTTAGGGCCGATGGGATATCGACTAAGTTTTTGCTTACAAGTATTACCCATACAAATGCCGAAAAACCAATTTCGGGATTTTGCCCTAATCAACCCCTAAAGGGGTGAACCTACAATCGGGGTGGATTATACATCCCGTTGTATTTCCTGTGTTCGTTTAGTTGAAAGATTACTTTTTGGCACATAGGTTTCTTTTTATAATATCTCGAAATGGTATTGACAGTTTTTTGAAATTTCACCCCTAAAGGGTGAAAAGGGGTGAATTGTTATTTTAAGGATTCTTTAATATCTCTTAGGATCAATAAGATATCGACTTGCTGTTTGCTTACAAAGATTACCCATACAAATACCGAATCACCAATTTCAGGATTTTGTCCTAATCAACCCCTAAAGGGGTGGATCTACAATCTTGGTGAATTATACATCCCGTCGTAATTCCTGTGTTCGTTTCGTTGCAACATTACTTTTTGGCACATAGGTGTCTTTTTAAAATATCTAGAAATGGGTTTGACAGTTTTTTAAAATTTCACCCCTAAGGGTTGAAAAGGGGTGAATTGTGATTTAAAGGATTCCTTAATATCTCTTTGGATCAATAAGATATCGATTTACTGTTTGCTTGCAAAGATTATCCATACAATTACCGAAAAACTTATTTCAGGAATTTGTCCTAATCAACCCCTAAAGGGGTGGATCTACAATCGGGGTGAGTTATATATTCCGTCGTATTTCCTGTGTTCGTTTAGTTGCAATATTACTTTTTAGCACATAGGAGTCTTTTTAAAATATCTCGAAAAGGTTTTGGTAGTGTTTTAAAATTTCACCCCTATAGGGTGAAAAGGGGTGAATTATGATTTCAAGTATTCCTTAATATCTCTTAGAACCAATAAGATATCGACTTGCATTTTGCTTACAAATATTACCTATACAAATACCGAAAAACATATTTCAGGTTTTTGTCCTAATCAACCCCTAAAGAGGTGAATCTACAATCAGGGTGAATTATACATCCCGTCGTATTTCCTGTGTTCATTAGTTGCAGCATTACTTTTTGGCACATAGGTGTCTTTTTAAAATATCTCGAAATGGTATTGACAGTTTTTTGAAATTTCACCCCTAAAGGGTGAAAAGGGGTGAATTGTTATTTTAAGGATTCTTTAATATCTCTTAGGATCAATAAGATATCGACTTGCTTTTTGCTTACAAAGATTACCCATACAAATACCGAATCACCAATTTCAGGATTTTGCACTAATCAACCCCTAAAGGGGTGGATCTACAATCGGGGTGAATTGTACATCCCGTTGTAATTCCTGTGTTCGTTTCGTTGCATCATTACTTTTTGGCACATAGGTGTCTTTTTAAAATATCTCGAAATGGGTTTGACAGTTTTTTAAAATTCCACCCCTAAGGGTTGAAAAGGGGTGAATTGTGATTTCAAGGATTCCTTAATATCTCTTAGGATCAATAAGATATCGATTTACTGTTTGCTTGCAAAGATTATCCATACAATTACCGAAAAACTTATTTCAGGAATTTGTCCTAATCAACCCCTAAAGGGGGGGGAGATCTACAATCAGGGTGAGTTATATATTCCGTTGTATTTCCTGTGTTCGTTTAGTTGCAACATTACTTTTTAGCACATAGGTGTCTTTTTAAAATATCTCGAAAAGGTTTTGATAGTTTTTTAAAATTTCATCCCTAAAGGGTGAAAAGGGGTGAATTGTGATTTCAAGGTTTCCTTAAATCTCTTAGGGCCAATAAGATATTGACTTGCTTTTTGATTACAAAGATTACCCATACAAATACCGAAAAATATATTTCAGGATTTTGTCCTAATCAACCCCTAAAGGATGGATCTACAATCGAAGTGAATTATACATCCCGTCGTATTCCCTGTGTTTATTGAGATATAAGGTGTCTTTTTGGCATATAGGCGTCTTTTTAAAATATCTCGAAATGGTTTTGACAACTTTTTTAAATTTAACCCCTAAAGGGCGAAAAGGGGTGAAATGTGATTTCAAGGATTCCTTAATATCTCTTAGGACCAATAAGATATCGACTTGCTTTTTGCTTACAAAGATTAGCCATACAAATACGGAAAAATATATTTCAGGATTTTTGTCCTAATCAACCCCTAAACGGTGGATCTACAATTGGGGTGAATTATACATCCCGTCGTATTCCCTGTGTTTGTTGAGTTATAAGGTTTCTTTTTGGCACATGGGCGTATTTTTAAAATATCTCGAAATGTTTTAACAATTTTTATAAATTTAACCCCTAAAGGGTAAAAACGGGTAAAATGTGATTTCAAGAATTGTTTAACATTTTTTAGGACCAATAAGATATCTACTTGGTTTTTGCTTACAAAAACTACCCATGCAAATACCGAAAAACCAATTTTTGGATTTTGTCCTAATCAACCCCTTAAGGGGTGGATCTACAACCGGGATGAATTATACATCCCGTCGCATTTCCTGTGTTCATTAGTTGCAGCATTACTTTTTGACACATAGGTGTCTTTTTAAAATATCTCGAAATGGGTTTGACATTTTTTTAAAATTTAACCCCTAAGGGTTGAAATGGGGTGAATTGTGATTTCATGGATTCCTTAATATCTCTTAGGACCAATAAGATATGGACCTACTGTTTGCTTGCAAAGATTATCCATACAAATACCGAATCATCAATTTCAGGATTTTGTCCTAATCAACCCCTAAAGGGGTGGATCTACAATCGGGGTGAATTATACATCCCGTCGTAATTCCTGTGTTCGTTTAGTTGCAACATTACTTTTTGGCACATAGGTATCTTTTTAAAATATCTCGAAATGGTTTTGACATTTTTTTAAAATTTACCCCCTAAAGGGTGAAAAGGGAAGAATTGTGATGTCAAGGATTCCTAATATCTCTTAGGACCAATAAGATATCGACTTGCTTTTTCCTTACGAAGATTACCCATACAAATACCGAAAAACTTATTTCAGGATTTGGTCCTAATCAACCCCTAAAGGGATGGATCTACAATCAAGGTGAATTATACATCCCGTCGTATTTCCTCTCTTCGTTTAGTTGCAACATTTATTTTTGGCACATAGATGTATTTTTAAAATATCTCGAATAAGTATTGACAGTTTTTTTTAAATTTCACCCCTAACGGATGAAAAAGGGTGAATTGTGATTTCAAGGATTCCTTAATATCTCTTAGGACCAATAAGTTATCGACTTGCTTTTTGTTTACACTTTTTGCTAGGATGTCCACGTGATTTCAAGGATTGTTTAATATTTTTTAACACCAATAAGATATCGACTTGGTTTATGCTTACAAAAACTACCCATGCAAGTACCGAAAAACCTATTTTTGGATTTTGTCCTAATCAACCCCTTAAGGGGTGGATCAACAATCGAGATGAATTATACATCCCGTCGTATTTCCTGTGTTCGTTTAGTTGCAACATTACTTTTCAAGGATTGTTTAATATTTTTTAACACCAATAAGATATCGACTTGGTTTATGCTTACAAAAACTACCCATGCAAGTACCGAAAAACCTATTTTTGGATTTTGTCCTAATCAACCCCTAAAGGGGTGATTCTACAAACGGGGTAGATTATACATCGCGTCGTATTTCCTGTGTTTGTTGAGTTATAACGTTTCTTTTTGGCACATAGGTGTCTTTTTAAAATGTCTCGAAATGGTTTTAACAGTTTTTTACCTTTTACAAATATCACCCCTAAAAGGTGAAAAGAGGGAATTGTGATTTCAAGGACGCCTTAATATCTTCTAGGATCAATAAGATATAGACTTGGTTTTTGCTTATAAAAATTACCCATACAAATGCCGAAAAATGAATTTCAGGATTTTATCTTAATCAACCCCTAAAGGGGTGAATTATAGAACCCTTTGTATTTCCAGCGGTTGTTGAGTTATAACATTCCATTTTGGCATATATGAGTTTTGACAGTTTTCTTTCACTCCTAAAGGGTAAATTAGTATTTTTTTGTTAGAAATAAAAAAATCGGAGAGTACATTTTTCAGTATAACGTAAGAACCCACTAAGAAAGGATTTTTTCAAGTTCGACCCCTATCTGGTGAAAAGAAGTAAAATGTTTTTTCCCGGATTCCTCAATATCTCTTAGGACAGATGACATATCGACTAGATTTTTTGTTACAAAGGTTACCCATACACAAGTTTAAAAACAAACTGCGGATTTTATGCCAATGAGACCATCAATATACCGTAGCGAAGCACGGGTTTTCAGCTAGTAATTGTATAAATCTCACCATAACAAAACCAATAACTTTCTGAACAGAATAAACTCTTCTTTTAAAGTATTTTAAATTATATATCTTAATATGAGAGACTACAGGTTATTTTTCTAATGAACCATTCTAATAACAAAATTATTCGATTTTTTTGTTATATAAACATTTAAGTATATATTGCAATTTAAAAATATATAAAGTTACTCCTATCAAACACGCAGAGCATTTCTTTTATACTTTTATTACATTACAACAGAGTACCCGTATCTCGCGCTGGATAAGTTCAATTAAGTTGAGTTAAGTTGATTATAAAATAAATAATCATGTCTTTTAATAATTCTTAGCATGTCTAAAGAACTTCTTTGTACAAAACGTTTATTCCCGTTTCATGTGGTTCACGTGGTCTTCTCTTTCGGTGCACAAATTAAACAATCTTGCTTTTACTTATCTTTGAACAGACAACCTAGAGCTGACCATGGGGAAAATGCAGCTCGTATAATATATATATATATATGTATATATCGTTATTCCGTGTCTGTATTATATTTAATAAAGTTATTGGGAATAGCGGTGGAGGAAAAAGTAAACTCAATATTTACATGTACCCGATATTTCGATTTGACTTTTCAAATCTTTTTCAAGGGCTGAAAATGGTTTAATTAAAAATTATAAATATAAAACATAAATTTAAGTGCGGACTTACAAGTAAAATTTAAGAGTTGCCTCTGGTGTAACACATTAAAAGAATAAATAAATTAGAGTTAAAATAGAACATTACAATTATTATCACATTGAAAAAATTACACTTTAAAATTGTTATCACAGAACTGTATATTGACTAAAATAGTATTAATAAATAAATCTACTTGGATTAAAATTAGAAAGTTCTTCTTATTTTCACCTAGAATATAGCGGGAAAGATCCAACGAAGTTAGTCACACAAATTCTAACCGCGGCTTATAAACCCTGCTCATATGATATCGATAGCTCATTGAATATGGTAGAAGAACTCAAGGATTTTCAACTTCCAGAAGTATTTGTTGTCAAAGCTGCAATATGACGACTTATTGATGAATTCCACTACCTCGATAAAGAGCTCCATATTGATGCTAGTGTGCGCGCTGATCTCAATCCAATGATCCCTGATGTATTTTTTAGTGAGTTCTAAAGTAACACTAGGGAACAGTGAAATGACATCTAAGCTTAGAAGAACGTAATCTTCTGGAAGTTGAAAATCCTTGAATTCTTCTACCATATTCAATGAGCTATCGATATCATATGAGCAGGGTTTATAAGCCGCGGTTAGAATTTGTGTGACTAACTTCGTTGGATCTTTCCCGCTATATTCTAGGTGAAAATAAGAAGAACTTTCTAATTTTAATCCAAGTAGATTTATTTATTAATACTATTTTAGTCAATATACAGTTCTGTGATAACAATTTTAAAGTGTAATTTTTTCAATGTGATAATAATTGTAATGTTCTATTTTAACTCTAATTTATTTATTCTTTTAATGTGTTACAACAGAGGCTACTCTTAAATTTTACTTGTAAGTCCGCACTTAAATTTATGTTTTATATTTATAATTTTTAATTAAACCATTTTCAGCCCTTGAAAAAGATTTGAAAAGTCAAATCGAAATATCGGGTACATGTAAATATTGAGTTTACTTTTTCCTCCACCGCTATTCCCAATAACTTTATTAAATATATATATATATATATATATATAGCTCCAGTTCAGTGGTAAAGTGGTATTTTTTTATTTTATAAAACGTCCCATGTAAAAAACGTATTTCATAATTTTGCCCTAATCAAGCCCTAATGGGGTGAATCTACATTCGGGGTTAATCTTTTGCATCTTCTGTGTTTGTTAAGTTATAGATATCTTTTTAAATTGTTTGGAAAGTGGTTTGACCGTTTTTTAAATTTCATACTTAAAGAGATAAATTGGTATTTTTTAGGATAGAACGTCCCCTGGACCTCGAATTTTTTTTCACGGATTCATCAATATCTCTTAGATCCGTTCAGATATCGAATACGTTTTTGCTTACAAAGGTTACCCATATACATTTATGAAAACGTAATACAGAATTTTGCCCTAATCAACCCCTAAAGGAGCGTATACAAAATAAATTTTGTCAATATTAGGTAATGTGTAGAAATATTTTCTTAAGTTATTTGTTTATGAATATTTCATAAATGTCTTCTTTGAACGTTATTGTATAAAAAAAAACAACAAAAATTATATAAATCAGGCAACCGTTATCGAAATAACGAGTTAAACTGTGAAAATACTATAATTTGTGCGTTATACTGTTAATATTCAAATCTTGTAGCCTACAAAGTCTTAGATAATGAAAGGACGGTGAGAGTGGAAAACTCACATTTCACATTTATATTTAAACTAACGTGCTGTTAAGATGTGCTACAAACAAAATACTCGAATATTTATTTAATGTTAGTGACCCCTGATTTGTTTCAATATTATTCTTGTAAATATATTCAATTAGCTTTATTTTGAATTTATCCCGTGCGAAGAACGGATATTTTGCTACCATTAGAAAGATATATCATAATTTATTCTAACTGAATGTTATAATCATTATTTTGAAAAACTGCTAGTTTGTGTATTTATATATACAAATTTATAACCACCAGAGACCATTAGGCCATATTAATAGTATTTTATTTAACAAGCATTGAATGGGGGCTATATTTCACGAGGTTGAAGTTTACCACCCGAGCTGTAGGCGAGGATTGTAATCATCCGAGTGAAATATAGCCATTATATGCGAGTCAAATACAATATTTTATCTACTATATAGTTTTATCATTAAAAAATCAGTAAATTTAATTTATAAACACAGACAATCTGAGCGTTGATTGTTTAACTTCAGAACCCACGTGAATAAGACGGCTGCCGTATTATCAGCTGATTGTGTTATACAATAATGTTTCAAATACTATTATTTATTATTTTATTTCTAGCTTATAAATAATATTGTAGTTATAAGATAAACTGCGTGAGGCGGAAATAGTCAATTTTGATGAGCGCCAAACATTTTAACCAACTAATTTACTAAATAAAAACTTGCAGTGTAAAAAAAAAAACGTTGATTTTAGACGGGAGAGTACACATGCGCGTCTCTTTTTTACACTTGTTGTAATATGAACACCATTATGTATTTACAGTTGGACACATAACGTATTTATTATTTTGTGGTTTTAGATAAATACATTTTCTCAACAGTACGTTCACGGTTTTGGACTGCTTATTTGTATTTAAACTCAATGTTGTTTCTAGCGGTTAGTAGGAGCAAACGCCTCAGGGGACTACTGCCTGTACGAGCGGCGTGTATTGGCACAAACGACCATCGACACTCCAGAAGTCTCAGGGGAACATACTATCTCCTGCGAGCACTATTGTGAAAATATCCCCCCTGAGTCAGTTGAAGTATTTCTTGATGTAGTAAACCAAGGAGTACAGTGTCTTGATCCGAGATTTAACGATGTACTTCGTCTCCGAGATGATGCATTCAGCTGTATACATCTAGGTTTAGATAATGGTATAGAACCGGGATTTATAAGAACACAGCGTGGGTCCGTAGTATCAGAGAATCGAGAACAAGGTCAACGCAATATACGGATATGGGAAAACCACAGTTATATACCTTATTACCCACCTCCACCTCAACCTCAGCGACATTCAGCGACCGGGGGCCCTTCTACAAGCTACGTAAGTATACCTCTGAAATATTACTAATCAATTATTGATACGTGGTAACAATAAGAGATAAAACGAATTTTGTTGTGATTTAGTAGATTATTAAAATACTTTAATATTGGAATTACGAGCCACCTATTCTCCAATCCTACTAAAACCATTGCACTCTATTTGCCAGAAAATGCGAGAAACTACACGGTTAACAAAGCAAAACCTGTATATGTCTTTTGTTTTTTACACAAAAAATTATGTTCAATTCAATAGTTTTATTTGAAAATTAAATGTAAATTTGAGTTAGCGGTTTTTAACAATAAGAAGTGGATTTAGCAGATTTTGAAAATCAGCCTAAAAAGATGTATTTAGAAAATACTAAGAAAACTTGTCCTTTTTTTAGGGTTTTGTAGGTATGACAAAAAAACCCTTATACCGTCATTTTGTCGTCTATCTGTCTGTCTGTTCGGTAAAAATTGTAACCAAACGGCTAATCCTAGGGAATTGAAATTTGGCATGCTTATACAACTCTTTGACCCGCACATAGGAAAAATACTAAAACATCTGAAAAACATATCCCTATAAAAAAATAAACAAATATTCGCTCATCGAAAAAAAAATTTTTTTTTTAATTCAAAATAAATTACTTTAAGAGATTTTGCCAAATTGTGCAAAAAAAAAATTGCTCCCACACCTGTAGCTCAGATGATTTAAACTAAAAATCTGAAAAAATTCTAAGTAATGTACATTTGTGTGAATCGGAATAGTACAACAGGAATTTTTGATTAGATTATATTTTCGGAAAATAACGCATTTTTTGTGGTTTTTGCTTGACCATGTAAAATATTTAATAACTTATGTATCACACTAAACCAGCATGCTTTGATAGTGTAATGGTTAGCGTTTTCGCGTTCTAATTTGCAAACTAATGTTCGAGTCCGAGACAATTTTATTATTTGTTTTTTTTTTTTGCATTTTTGTTTTGTTTAAATTATATTATCAAAATTCTAGTTATATTTGGGCAAATTTTGCAATTAATTTTGAAAAGCGTTAATTTAATAACCAGTGGGAATTGTTGAAATTGAATACACGAAATCAGAGGGGCGGAGTTATGACTTAAAACAAACAATGGAAGCCATAGGCGCAATTTTCAAAATCTTAATGAACCTTGCTATATAAAAAAAAAAAAATACTGCACATATTTAGAAACCTAAATAATGGTATTAGGCATTCGAATTAAAATTAACAAAACAAATATTTTAACATAAAATTTGTTTTGGCATCCCAAATTAACATCATTCATTTACTAAATATCTGCGACCCTGAAATGTGTGAAAATTCACACTTCACATCAAATTTTTTAAAGTATATAATAGCATATTATTTTGAAACTTTTCTTTAGTTATTACAAACTATATTTTTTGTTGAAAATTAAAAAAAAAATAGTAAAAATTGGAATGGATTGAGTAATCTTGATATGAGCACAAGTGTCAAATGATAGATGAGATTGGTTTTGTAGGCATGACCACCAAAAAACCCTTATAACGCCTCTTGTATCTGCCTATTTGCCTGTCTGGACGATAGATAATGTAGCCAAACGGCTGAACATAGAAAGTTGAAAATTGGAATGCTTATACAACTCTTTGCTCCATATAGGAAAAATATAGAGAGTAAAAAAAAATACAGCGTGGGTTAAATATAAACAAATATGTATTTAATGGAAAGATAAATATATTTTTTAAAATTTTAAGTGTGGTATCAAATGAATTCTTTTAATACGTGGATAAACACTCAATTGTGATGAAAACTCAATTTTTTTAATGGAATTTTCAATAAAAATATGTAAAAAAAATGTCCCCCACCCATCTTCCAGATGGGTTGATCAAAAAATCTGAAAAAAGCTCCTTAATGTACATTGATAGGAACCGGAGTAGTTCAACAGGAATTTTTGATCAGATTAGTTTTTCGAAATACATCGTTTTTTTGTGGTTGAAAAAAATTATCGTTTTAAAAAAAAATTTATTGTGTGTTATCAAAAGACAACTCTTAAGACATAGATTAATGAACGGAAAGTAGGATTTTAGATTTTTTTTTTTTTTAAATTTTAGTACGAATTTTTCCAATGTGCACTTTTTTCCAAGATGTTCTAAAAAAGCACTGTCCCTTTCCTTTTAGCGCAAAGGGGTTAAAGTAATGTACATTGATCTAAGCCGGAAACGTGCGAGAAGAATTTTTGATCGGATTTCGTTTTTGGAAAATGTTGCAGTTTTTGTGTTTTTGACGAAATTAATTATTTTTTTAATTTATGGCTAAATTATGGTTAGTAATGTTATGCATTTTTTGTATTTAAGGCTAATAATAAATAATTTTTAACAACTGAGAATCGAGTTCATGTGTATAGTGTAGTGTGTAGTCCAGTTACAAAAATTGCTCTGGCCCCCAGTTGCCCCCCCAGGCATTTCTGGGGGGGGGCAATGGGTGCCAGAGCAATTTATAGGGAGGGCTGTGCCTTCCCGCCCCCATTAGCGCCGCCACTGTTAACAAGTTGTAATTTCATTTAGATTTTACGTATTAGTTTTGGCCGAAATACGATATTTTTACTTGGATCATCTAATCCTATACATATGTTTTATTTTATTGCTACTGCGAAACTTAACCAATTAATACTAGTTTATATACTACATGGTGCAATTTGAAAAATTAAACCCCCTCCCTTGCGCTGGGGATTTAATATACTCATTATTTTATTAGTGCAATAGAGCAGCCTAATGCATTAAGATTAAAATCTAATAAAGTCAACAGTCATATCTTATAAATAAAATACAGTTATTGGCCATTTAAAAGAGACACCCATTAGGGTTGGATACGCTGTTTTTAAGTTACAATAAACAACATTATAAACAAGTTATAAATAAACGCATACTATTGTCAGTAGTATTTACACCTTTATATAATATAGCCTTATTTTTATATGAATAGCGTCAGCCCGAGTCCTCTCAACATCCCAGACCTGGTGCTAATACCGTAAGTTTAACAATTTCTGTTTAATAAATTTTATATTAATTATTGTTGTATTTTTAGGTGTTTAGTAAGACAAACCCTTCAGCTTCGTCTGATTCCGAAGTGCAAGAACAGAAAAAACAGGAAACTCCAAACGTAATGACTGTTATATCATATTTTATACATTTTATTAACCGTCTTTATATTTGTAGCTAATTCCATATGTAGATTATCCTGCCTCACCAGATCCGGCCAATCAATGCGAACCAGAAAACGTAAGATATAATTTTTATCTTTATATATACAAGGGTGGGATAAAAGATATTAATTTTACGCCCTTAGGGATTGGATACGCTGTTTTTAAGTTACAATAATTAAAAATATATTATAAATAAACATATACTATTTTCAATAGCAATTACACCTTCATATAATAATCTTATTTTTTATGTATTATGAGCAGTTTCGGTCCGCGTTCGATTTTAGTCGCAGCCCTAGCTTGGAGCGCCGAGATGCGCCGAGACAATCGCACGAAGCTACTACCGTAAGTTTGACAGTTTCTGTTTAATAGTTAGTTAGTTAGTTAAAATTTTTGGCGCACAGCAACAAAGGCTATTTGCGCCTAACGCAGCCCATTGAAATGACTACACTACATATTAAAAACAATAAATTAAGCAATCAATAAATAGATAAAACCAATAAAATTACGCATACTCAATAAAAGAAATCTTGCACAGACAAACACAAATAAATAAGATAAAAAGGTCTGTTCGAAAATTTGAACAGACTCAGGGTGATGGTAAGAGGCTGTAAAGGGGCCAATTACCATCGAATATCACAGTTTAAAAACAGAACACATTAAAGTAAGGTGCAAGACTTTAGACATAAAACAGTAAGTTCGATCATCTCAGGAAGAGTATCAGCCTGTCCATGAGTACTCTGTCGTCACCTAAGGCAACTGACAGGTAATAGCACAGGCCTAACCTCTCCCTGACATCGTCGAACTGTACGCAGTCAGTTAAAAGGTGTAACACAGACAAATCTGTGTTACACGTCTCACAGATAGTCTTCACGTCGAAGGAAGTGTCCATGGGTCCACCAACAGTGACCTATACGAAGGCGTGTGATGGCGGTTTCCTCCCTGCGGTTAATCCTGCAGGAAGAACCCCATGGTTTAACGTCTCCCTTAATCTGTCGTAACTTAACGTTCTGTGTGCGGCTCCACTCATGTTGCCACATGTCTAAAACCAGATTTTTCAGATGACTCTTTGCGTCATCTGGAAAAACGAAACTCACATCAATCATAGGTCTGTGAGAGGCGGCTTTTGCAGCGACATCAGCCGCTTCATTGCCTTTAATACCAACATGCCCTGGTATCCAAAACAGCTCTACCCTCACATTCTGAGCATTCAGATTGTGGAGTAGCAACCGGATCTTTAGTACAAGAGGATGCACTGAATCTGGATCTTGGATACTGTTCAGAGCGCTCAGCGAGTCCGTCAAGATAACACTTGACCGACTTTGCTCTGACGAAATAAAACACAGGGCCTTGAAAATAGCGTACAGCTCAGCAGTGTACACACTCGTTATGGAGTGCAGACGGTACTGAAACTGTTGACGTGGGTTCAGGACAACGAACGCACACTCAACCAGGGGCGCGCCAACCCGAGGGTGCAAGGAGTGCACCGCACACGGGCGGAAAATTTCAGGGGCGGCAAAAAGCCTCGTCAACCGTTGTTTAATAATAATAATAATCATAAAAAAAGTTTATCATGTTAATTAAATAATTGTGGATTGTAAAAAAAAATATTTTTGTTTAAATGACGAAAATAAATAATGCTGGTAATGTTAGATAATTATAATAATAATAATAATAATAATAATAATAATGTTTATTGACTAAATACTATTACATGGTAACGTTACTAGTCAGTTATTTACATAAAAATATAAGTTATTAAAAACTAAAGTTTTCGAACTCATCAAAGCTATACATAGGATTTACAGTCAGAATAGCTTTAATTTTTTCGTGGAAATTTTTGGGTGGTAGTTCTCTAATTTCCACAGGTATAAGGTTAAAAAATTTAATTGAAAAATAATTGATGGAGTTCCTCGATTTGTTATGGCGTAAGAAGTTACATATTAGGAATATTGTTTTTTAACCGAGTATTATGGTAGTGGGTTTTACTGCAGGTTGGGAAATTTTTTAGATTTTGGTGAATATGGAGTACGCAGTAAAAGATGAAAAGGGAAGGTAGGGACATTATATTGAGTTTTACAAAAAGATCACGACAGTCAGCTTGAAAAGTAGCAGAAGCAATAATTCTTACAACCTTACGCTGTAGGGCAAAGATTCTTTTGGTAGCTGGTGAATGTCCCCAGATTAATAAACCATAGCTTAACTGGGAGTGGAAAAGGGAAAAGTAAGCTTTTCGAACCACATCTATACTCACCTCTAGTTTTAGTTTTCTAATTAGATATATGGTAGACCTTAGTTTACGGCTCAGAAACTTTGTGTGTTGGTCCCATCTTAGATGGGGATCTACATGTATACCAAGGAAACTTACATACGGGGGATTGTCATAGTCATGTGTCTTTGTGGTTATGAGTAAGCTTTGGGACTTGGTAGTGTTCAAGGATAGTTTATTGATGGTGAACCAGGAATTAGCTTTGTCAAGTAGTTTGAGATTTTCAGATTGAAGTATGTTTAAATTAGAGTTTGTAGTCAATATGGTTGTATCATCCGCATACAGTATTGATTTAGAATCCAGAAACTGCTGTCGATTTGATAAAAAGGATTTAAGCAAGGCACAGCTATTGTCATCAAAACCATAAAAGGGAAGTTTGTCAAGTAAAATGTTGTGAGAAATAGAATCAAAGGCTTTGCTTAGGTCAAGAAAAGTACTGAGACAATATTCGCCCGATTCGAGTGCGTCAGATGTACAGTTAATGAATTCTAAAATTGCATGGGTTGTGCTTAGGTTGCTTCTGAAACCATATTGACTATTGAGAAATAAATTATGATTCGTGAAGTGTTGAGTTATTTGTTTATAAAGAATTTTTTCAATATTTAGAAAAGATAGGAAGTATAGATATAGGTCTGTAGTTGTTGAGGTTGTCAGTGTCACCTTTCTTAAAAATAGGCAGGACTTTTGCCAATTTTAGTGTGTCGGGAAAGCAATTATGTTTGATACATGTGTTAAATACCTTTGTTAGAACAGGAATTAGGGGATCTTTGACTACTTTTATAATTTTTACCGAGAGCTCGTAAGCATCACGAGTATCGCTATTTTTTAAAGACGTGATAATACCTCGAAGTGAAATTTCTCTCACAGGTTCAAAGGAAAATTTAGATAAAGAATGGTTAAGGAGGGATTCAGGAGATACATTGGAGGGGGGTAGGTTTTCAGTTAGTGCTTTGGCAATAGTACAGAAGTATTGATTGAAGTTGTCGGCAGAAAAAGGAGGATCAGAGATTTTTGACTTGTTTCTGCGCTTATTAATAATTTGCCACGCTGATTTATTTAAATTGTTAGATTCCGTAATATATTTGGAGTGAGCTGCAATTTTGGCTGCGGAGATTTCATTCCTGTAGATAATTTTGTAATTGTTCAGTGCTGTTTTATTTTGAGAGTTATTCAAGAAAAGCTGGTCTAGGTTGTGGAGGATATTCCTCATATTTCGAAGGTGATCATTGAACCAATTAACTTTGCAGGATTTACATTTGTTTGAAATTTTAATTTTTTTAAAAGGAATATCTTATCAAAAGCAGAAAGAATTAACTGGAAAAATTTATCGAAATTATCAATTTTATTGGAAGTCAAAATTAGCTGATCCCATTGAATCGAGTCAATTTTGTTAAAAAATTGATATAAACCTAAGTCGGAGATCTTTATGTGGAAGCTGTATGTAGGTATGGTGGATTCGGAAGGATCGTAGTTACATTGAAGAGGGAAAGTTGCTAATATACCATCATGATCAGCAAAACCCGGAATCTTTTTCATACTATTTGCATGAAGATTCATATTCTGAAAAAGATTGTCAATTCTGTTATTAAGGCGGGTATTGAAGGTTCCTGTGGAAACTAGATTGAAGCTACCAAATAAATCAGTGATATTAGTTACATCGCAGTTATTCTTATTAAAATTAACATTAAAATCACCGCAGAAAATAATATTCCTTGAACTATCTAGAACATTGAGTATTTTGTTTAGACTTCTTATAAAAATGGCCATGTCAGAAGATGGAGATCTGTATATACATAAAATGGTTAAATTGTACACACTAAGAAATACTGCACTGACCTCACAGTGTGACTCGATGCTGCACTTATTTATTTGGAGAAGGGGAATAGCTTTGCAGTTGGTCTTGGTTAATATCATTGTGTCTCCACCGTCCATTGTTTTCCGGCAGTTATGGGCTGCACAATCATAGTTTAGAAGACGAAAAGAATCCATTTCCTCTTCCTTCAGCCAATGTTCAGTAATGCATGCAAAGTGGAAGTTTTTATCAATTAAGTAGGCTTCTATTATTTCAGTTTTATTTCGTATAGACCTCATGTTCATGCATAGAAGATTGGCTGAAAGGTGTTGACCGTTGACGAAAAAACTGTTTTTGGACTGGTTGTCCTCCATGAAATCTGACTTGTGTGGATGGTAATAAAATGTGATATTTGATGTATTCCATCAGTTTACGTTTGCCATCAATATTCAGGTGAAGTCCATGGCGTGTAAAGTCGGTGCTGTTGAGAATGGAGCTGGGGTTTATGACGACAGAAGATTTAGCAAAAATAGAAGATAGAAGAAAATTATTTCGTAAGACAAGTGAGTTAAAACTGCAGTGGTTTGTCCAGAGAGGTGTTGCCAAAACTTTAAGATTGGTATGTGGCAGCTTGCATTTCAATTCAAACAAGAACTCTTGAGGTATGGCAATATTGCGAAGAGCGTTGTTTGTGCCGGATAATTAGGTCTTCTTTGTCAAAATCCAGACTTAATCTGCAGGCGGTTTCAGCCACTTCCTCAAAACAGGCATTAGGCAGTGTGTAGCATGTTGGTTCGAAGATGTTCATGTCCAATATCTCACGTAGGATTTTCGTTTTTTGGGATTATTTGGTGAGATTATTATTTTATAACACTTTTGGAATGTGAAGTAGCATGGTTTAGGGCAGAAGAAGATTTGTTAAATGCACTGACTTTATCCTCTAATTTTTTTATTTCGTTTATTTTGTTTGCTTGTTCAGTAGTACCTAATTGGATGCGTGTATTAAGCTCAGAGATGGTACGTTCATAAGCTGTACAATTGTTGCAAACAGATGTAGCCTTTGAGATATTTGAAATTTTCAGTTTTAGGGCATTTATAATTGACGACTGCTCCTCTATTTTATTGTTGAGTTGATCTTCAGCTTCCATGGCCAGAGACTTGAATGATTCAAGGCTTTCTTTGGCTCTATTGAGGTGGAGGGATTTGTCATTAAGGTCATATTCGAGTTCCCTAGTGCGGTCATGTAATGTGATGATTTCATCCTCAATATCTACGACGTCAATAATTGGGTGGACAGTGGTATTGCCATGATCTAAATATTTGAGTAAGCTTACAAGAAATTGTGTCCTAATGTTTGAGACTGTTATCCCTTTAGTGCGCAACAAATTCAACAAATTCACAAGTTCAGATAAATTAAGATTGTCATAACAGGCCATGATTAATAAAAAAGTTGACAAAAACAGGTTACCTAAATATGTAAAAATAAATAGTTCAAAGACTACAAGATAGATGCCAGTAAAAGAACTGCTACATATTTACGTATTTAACGAGTACCTACAATAATAAATCATTTTTAAAGTCCAATTTTGCGCGTAGATTTTAAAAACAAATGGCTGTATAAAACACGGGTCTTCCCCGATTATGTATAAAAATAGGGTAAAATAGGGTATGTATAAAAGTAGGGTACGTAGAATAAAAGGTATTGTTTTGAACGGAATTTAAACCTTAAATATTTTTCTTGTTCAAGAAGTATTGTCACAAATTGTGCACTGATACGTGGGTTACAATGCTAACCAAGAACTAGTTTTCGCTAAAAATTGTAGATAAGAGGTATTGTCAAGTCACCACCGAAATGATGTTAATATCAGGTTTTTTTAAAATTTTATTTATTTTACATCGGCCTATTTCTGCAACGCGGGTTATCGCCGATGCCAGGGGGCGAGCTCCTACACCTGGATGAGGGATGAATGATTGTGAAATAAGAATAAAGTAAACATATTATTCTCGCCCGAATAATATTACCAACGGAGAATCGAACCACCAACCTCACAATCTAAACTGTTTTCACAAGTCCAAACTGTATTTTTATACATAATGGGGCGGCAAATAAAGTCTTGCACCCGGGCGGCAAATTTCGTTGGCGGGCCACTGCACCCAATCTTGGTTCCGGATTTTGATCCGTCAGTAAAATTGAGAGTATCCTCGAACCTAGGGACCAGTGTTCTTTGTAACTCATGTTGGTATTCGATAGGCAACGTAGTATCTTTATCAAACCTAGTTAATGTGAGATTCACAAGCGGACGCGGCAGCGTCCATGGCGGAACAGCACACAAAACGAAACTTGCCATTTCGGGCATATTAAAATCAATATCACCCAAAATGTCGAAAGTCCTCAGATGAAAAGGCCAATTGGCTCTTGGTTTTCTGTCATATTTCTGTTTAATAAATTGAATATTAATAATTGTTTTATTTTCAGGATTTTAGTGAGCCAGATACTCCAATGATACTTGACCCCGTCGTGCAAGAACGGGAGAAACAGGAAACTCCAAAGGTAATGACTGTTATATTATACTTTATACATTTTATTAACCGTCTTTATATTTGTAGCTAATTCCATATGTAGATTATCCTGCCTCACCAGATCCGGCCAATCAATGCGAACCAGAAAACGTAAGACATAATTTTTATCTTATAAAAAATATTTATTTTACTCCCTTAGGGATTGGATACGCTGTTTTTAAGTTACAATAATCAAAAACATATTGTAAACAAGTTATAAATAAACATACACTATTGCCAATAGTAATTACACCTTCATATAATAATCTTATTTTTTATTTATTATGAGCAGTTTCGGTCCGCGTTCGATTTTAGTCGCAGCCCTAGCTTGGAGCGCCGAGATGCGCTGAGACAATCGCACGAAGCTACTACCGTAAGTTTAACAGTTTCTGTTTAATACATTTTTATATTAATTATTGTTGTATTTTCAGGATTTTAGTGAGCCAGACACCCCGATGCTGTCTGACCCCGTCGTGCAAGAACAGGAGAAACAGGAAACTCCAGAGGTAATGACTGTTATATCATATTTTATACATTTTATTAACCGTCTTTATATTTGTAGCTAATTCCATATGTAGATTATCCTGCCTCACCAGATCCGGCCAATCAATGCGAACCAGAAAACGTAAGACATAATTTTTATCTTTATATATACGAGGGTGCGATAAAAAATATTGGGAACTCCTAGACGTAGATAGCGCTGGTAAAACTTGATGTTATGTTCTGTCACATTTCAGTACATTGTCAGTATTATTTTATTGTTTTGACATTTAGTTTGGTTTAGACAGTAACGAGAAGCAGTGTGATTTTGTTTAAGAAATGGAAAATTTTGAATATCGCCTAGTCATTAAGGAGTCACGGGGGCCACTTGTTGGTAGCGGGCTACCCCTATACCCACGAAAAAATTAAATAAATCAATGTAACATGCATACAATACACACAACCGAACTAATTTATATATTTATATAGATACACAGGTGTAATGTTGTATCCCGAAGGATAGAGAGAAGACCGAGATTCAACTAAGACTGATTTATTTCTAATATTTTACAATATTTATACATATTTACAATCGTATGCTTGCTGTGGGGCACGTGATAGTGCGGCATGCGCTCCATAGCCTGGACAATAATATAAGAATAATCGTGGAGGTCATGACATCTCTGGGACTTAGGACGTAAGTTGGAATAGGCTCGGCAATTGCGGGATATAATTATACTGCCACTTCTGGACATCCTTTCGTCGTATGACCGTGTAGGGCCTTGAGTCTTGCATGTGATTGTGATGGTTTCCCTGGACTGTGATGAAAACGGCCATGTGTTGGATTCCTTGAGGGGGATGAATACTGGAGCCGCTAACTCCAGATATCGGATACGGCAGTCCTTCGGGATGGCCGTATTGGACTGGAACAATTGTTTTTGCGGTGGACTTCTATCACTGGTAGTATCTGGTTACACAAGTATGTTTTCTTGTTGATAACATTGCAGTTCGTCAGTAGAAGGCCTTTCATCGGGATGAAGTTTTTGATGTGTACTATCGAGTGCTAAAATATCAAAAGATGGATCGATATATATAAACTGCGAGGTATTTATGGACACAGACATTGGAATAAGAGGGAAAAGTGTAAATTTTTCTGATTGTTGGATTGATACGGAAATGTATTATATAACGGATTATGTTACAAAATGTTTTAAACGGTTTATGTGAATTTTCAGCGAATGTTTTCCCTTTTTGATAGTATAGTTGGCATCACTATCTTTTGACAAAATTTTGTAAGGACCTATCCATGAGGGTGACAATTTTTTCGATCTGCCACTTCTTACTATTTCATCATGCAGGAGTACCAAGTCCCCGATTTTGAATTCTTTTTCCTTGCATGTTCGGTCATAGATTTCCTTGGCTTTTTCCTTGGATAAGAGCAGTTTTTCTCTCGCTAAACGGTGTGTTGTTTGTAGTCTTGATTTCAGCTCTAAGACGTACGCGTTATATGAATACTGTATGCTGGGTTGATCCTTAAAAGATGTTGGTAAAGATGGTTTATATCCATATAGAACTTCAAATTGTGTAAACCCTGTGGCTGTATGTGGTGTGGTATTCTATGTGAAAATAGCGTAAGATATCCATTCGGCCCAATTTAATTGATCCTCATCTATAAAGTGTCTTAAATATTCAGCTAATGTCCTATGATATCTCTCTAAAAATCCATTAGTCTGCGGGTGATATGCAGTAGTTTGGATTTTCTTAATCCTAAGTAGTTTACATACATTTTTAAATAACTCACTCAGAAAATCTGTGCCTTGATCTGTCAATACTATGTCAGGAATGCAATGCTTGCAAATGATGTTTTTAACGAACGCTTTTGCTATAGTCTCTGCTTCCTGGTTCTCTAGCGGAATGTCTTCTGAAAATGTTGAGAGTTCATCTTGAAAACTGAGAACGTACTTGTTTCAAGATCCTGTTGTTGGCAAGGGGCCTACTATGTCTACAGCACATTTCTCGAATGGTTTTTGTGCTGTAGTGGTAACAGTCAGAGGTATCCTTATTTGTGGACTTAATAACTTGTTCTTTTGACATGTTTCACATTTTCGAATATAGTCATTAACATATTTTTTCATACCTATCCAATTGTGGGCTTGATTGAGGCGTTTATATGTCCGATTTATTCCTGCTGCCCTCCCAGCGGAGTATCGTGATATTCGTATAGTATCTTCCGTTTTTCCGTTTCCGTGTATCTTTTATCGTTCTTTTCCTTCACTTGATTAGTACCGGAATCATAACTAGATTTTTCTAATAATTTATTGCTTACGTATATCCGGCTCAGCGCATCTGCATTTTGATTGGATTTCCCAGGGCGGTACTTAATTTCAAATTCGTATTCTTCAAGAGTAATTCTCCAGCGCATCAATCTCGAACTTGGATCCTTAACATTGAACATCCACTGTAAGGGTTTGTGGTCCGTGATCACAGTAAATTTCACTCCATACAGGTACGGCCTAAAATGTTTGACAGCCCATACTATCGCTAATAGCTCTCGTTCTATTGTTGAGTAATTTAGTTCTGCCTTGTTTAGTTTTCGGCTGGCATATGCGACTGGATGATCCTGGTTTAATTCTCCTTGTGATAAAATTGCACCTATCGCTGTGTTACTGGCATCTGTTGTTAGTATAAATGGTTTAGAAAAATCTGGAAACTGTAATACAGGATAATTAGTTAAAACATGTTTTAGTTCGCAGAAGGATTCTTCCTGCTTCTGAGACCATTCAAACTTTATACTATCTTTTAAAAGGTTAGTTAAGAGTGATGATATCTTACTAAAATTTTTGATGAATCTTCGATAGTATCCTGCTAGACCTAGGAAACTTTTCACATCCTTTTCATTTCTGGGTATTGGAAAATTTGCTACTGCTTCCACCTTCTTGGGATCTGGCTTAATTCCTTGCTCAGTGATGACATGTCCTAGATATGTAACCTCTTTTCTTAAAAAATCCTGTAAGAGTAAAAATATCATTAAAATTTTGACACAATTGAAAAATCATTTCCCTTTCTTCCTCGTTCAAGTGATCAGATCTTATCATTTCCTTTAATCTGGATTTTCTTGATATGTCATAAGTCACATTTCCTTGACTTATCTTTGCAATGTCTATAATACTATGAACTGGCTCAAGTTGCACCTGAGGTATGTTGATAGTAACATCTGTTTCATTCATGTTAACTATGCTGACAGGACATTTTGATTTTACTGACCTAGTCAAACAATGGTCTAAAAAGACTCCGTCTTGAATTTGCTGCGCTTCGCAAATTCCTTCTTTATCGCTGACTTGAACTTTGGCGCAGACAATTACCTCGCTTCTAGCTGGTAATGTGATACGTTCTGCTTCGCTGTAAAAATCCCATGCAATATTGCTAAATTTATTTTTTTTCATTTTATAATCTATGATTGCCTTATATTTGACATAGAAATCTCTTCCTAGTATTCCATCACATTCTAGCGGTATATTGTCGTCAACAATATGGAAATCGTGTATTATGGAGCTGTCTCTTGTTTTAATTTGTGCACGATTGATACCTAAGGTTTTAACATAAGAATTAGTAATACCTTTTAATATCAACGTGTTTCCTTGATGAATTATAGACTCGTCCTTGAGTCTGGAAAATTTCAGCATACTTATATCACCTCCATTATCTATTAATAATTTGGTCATCTTTTGATTTGTGGAATCCAGTTGAATTAATATGAATTTGTTTTCTCCGTTCTTGTTACAGCCATTCTCATGTTGCGGGCTGTTGCCGGCTGGCTGTAAGCTGCCGACGACCCGTTGGCGTTTCCCGAATTTTGACCATTTCTTACTTTTTCTTCTTCGTGTCTTTGGCTATTGGCTAGTCGTTTTCTACATTCCGAGATATCATGTCCTCGATATTTACAGTATCTGCAAACAATGTAATTAATTTTTGCAGGAAACGTTACCTTTTTCAAGCGACACTCTGATGCCTTGTGACCGGGTTTTGAACAGTTGCAACACGTTAATTTTGGAATTTCTCTTTCCGTTTTCTTCCTATTCATTTCACTTAATGTCTCCTCGGTCCTGGCTACTTCTATGGCTTTTTCTAAGGTTTGGCAATTACGTGCTTTCGTATACATTTTCACTGGACTTCTTAAACCTTCTACAAATAAATGAAGTGCTTGCTTCTTATTCAATTAACGATCTTGATGCTTCTGCGGACTGCCCTTCACATGAAGATAAGACTATGTAAAATCCCTTCAATTCTGTTGGCGTATTGTAGGACCTCTTCGCTATTCAATTGTCTGCATGAATTCAGTTCACTTTGCAATTGGACAATTGACTTTTTGTCAGTACAGAACTCCATGAGAGTTATTTTTAATTCCTCGAAATTTTTAATATCTCTGTACTGTGTTAAGCTGTACGCCCTTTTCTTTAACTTTAACTTTATTAAATTAAAAACTATAGGTTTACTCACAGGTTCTATCATTGTTAGTGCAGTCTGGCAGGCATTTATGAATTCGGACAATCTATTTGCTGTACCATCGTATTCCGGTATGATGTTGAAAATTTCGTTTACTTTGAAGTACGCCATTTCTCTTACTTCCTGGGTCTCTGATACACTTTTGGATCTTGTTGTTGGTCCTTCGTAGTTCTTGATAATTGTTTTCTTATCGCTCATCTAAAACAAGGGTTAATGTGAAGGAAGGAGTGCAGTAGTTTGATCTCTTCTGATATCTTCTCGATAAACGCCGACTTCAGTAGTCGTGGTAATTCAAAAATTGTTGCACTAAGTTTTTTTTTACAAACTGTTTTTCAAATGTTTAACAAAGTACAAAATAGTCGCTGCCACCAGAAATGTTGTATCCCGAAGGATAGTGAGAAGACCGAGATTCAACTAAGATGATTTATTTCTAATATTTTACAATATTTATACATATTTACAATTGCATGAGTTGCATTAATTGTAATTGGTAATTGAGAATGCGTAGTGTTTGCATTTATTGAGGAAATGTCGCAATATAGAGCTCATTGTCACATAAGGAATGTGCTAAAGCAAGCTGAAAAGGTACAATGAACTACAATTGCAACAGTAACAAGATAGAGGAAAACGACTTTAACGAGATAGATAACCGCGATATGTGAGCAAGTTGGGTAACATTTTTTTGACCAAAAATTACTTTTTTCGGATTTTTACCCGGATTTTTTTTTTTTTAATGGGAACCTATATTTCGTAGGGTATCTTTGCAATGAGTTTTTGAAAAGAAATAGGTATAACTCAACCTTTTTTTAATATCTTTTACGGTTTATGAAACATTTTATAAAATTATATTCTTTATAATAACTTAAAAAATTAAATAAAGTAATAAATTTATCTACCTTCCAAAATTTTTGTATTTCATCATGTAGCGCCCGCCTACGTTGGGTGGTGACCGTAGGACAAGACAGCGCTACACAGGGGTCGACAATTTAAAAACTCGAAGGACCGATGTGTATGGAAGCGCAGCGCGCCGGTATATTGAGTGGACTATTGTGTCGCGGACGTACGCGCAGTGAGTTGAGTAACCGCCGGTTTCAACCTTAAGGAAAGAGGGGGGATTTTAACTCTTCTGCTCCTAGGGGCAAATCTAGGAGACTGCACAAAGGAGTGGAAGCCCTCGCTGGGGAGAGAAGGGTTAAAGTCCAGGCCCACAAATAAGGTGATAGGAGGAGCCAATACTTGCTGTTTCCCTCGATGACTCCTACCGACGATGTACCTAACACGAAAATATCGTAGACTCAACTCACTGGATACAAAGGACACCTGGCAAGATACGGTGCAATGTAAGCTGGCCAGTGTACTTTGTCGGACACAATACAATAAACTGTACAAACTTATAATTTACACTCTATATCTAGACGTGTTTTGGTGAAAGCCAAGCCATAGTTCAGTAATAGAACTAGAAATAAATATGCAACAAACAGATGGTTAAATTGCATTAATACATAAATAAATATCAGCTGAAGGCACGTGAAAATAAACTACAATTAATTAATGTTAATACTAGAACATTAATATCTGCAAATTAACAATAATATGCAGTATTATTGTTACTAAAATATATTAGCTGAAGGCTATACTAAGAATTAACAACAATAATAAATCTTAAACTGAAAATGAGTAAGTTCGGAATGAACTTACTCCAAAGTAAACAATATTTTAATACAAACAAAATTCTAAATAGAATATTTTTAAATACAAATAAACAGAATAAAACTACAGTGTACGACACTTAGCTGGATTCTGGATCTGGATTCTTCCTGGTAGCCGGATAGCTCGTCTGGATGAATCAGCTGATCTGGTTTTCACTCTAAATTATAAGATGCACTATATAACTTTGTCAGGTTGTAAATCTGACAAAGGGCGGTTTAAATCACTGATATTTCGGGTCGTAAATCCGAAATATATATACGGCATAAAAAATTAGCCGGGAACAAAAAACTCTGATTATAGGTTAAAAAACCATGCGGTCTCGAAAAACGTTATATTAACGAACAGGTAAAATGATAATTAACGGTCAGCGACCTGTTAATTGCGGTTAACTAAAGAATTAAATTTTCATAAAAGTGCAATAAATTATTTGAAGATGGCCCTAGTTGGCCTAAAACATAGAAAAATATACATAAATTATGTTTTTACATTTAAATTAATTAAATTACAAAATAAGGAAAATTGGGGCCCCTAGCGGGCCCAACATTCCGCCGGCCAAAACGAATGTTTTAGAACCGGGAACAACAAATTATGATTGTCAAATGGAGCGGCAATCAACATACTGGAGGACAATAATCGATTGGAAGGGGAGCCAGTTTCACTACTGGCCTGACCAAGGTGCCCTTGGCGGTCTTGACGGTGGCGACTCTCACCACGTCGTCTCCTCCCGGGGAGACCGTAATCACTCGCCCCAACCTCCACTGCAAGGGGGGCAGGCAGTTGTCCTGGACCATAACCAACTGTCCTACCTGCAACGATAACGCAGGTTTGTCCCACTTCTGGCGTTGTTGAAGCGTGTTCAGATACTCATTGTTCCAACGCCTCCAAAAATCTTGAACAATTTTTTGCGTGAGTTTCCATCTCTTTAGTATCGCAATGGGTTCACCTTCAAGGTTGGGTTCTGGGACAGATACGGCAGGTTCCATTGTAAGGAAATGGCTGGGCGTGAGCGCCTCACAGTCCTCTGGGTCCGTGGACAATTGGGTGAGCGGCCTCGAATTAAGGACAGCTTCAATTCGGGCCAATACAGTTGTCATCTCCTCATACGTGAGCACTTGTTCGCCAATAACACGAGACAAGTGGAACTTCACGGATTTAATAGCAGCCTCCCACAATCCTCCAAAGTGTGGGGCTGACGCAGGGTTAATGTGCCACTCGACACCATCCACTGCCAATTTATTGGCCAAACAATCGTTGTAATTGGAGGAAGTTACAAATTTCTGGAGCTCCGAAAAGTGAGCTTTAGCTCCAATGTAATTTGTTCCTCCATCGCTGTAGATTTTGGAACATCTTCCTCGCCGGGAGATGAATCTATGGAAGGCGTTCAAGAATGTTTCAGTGGTCAAATCAGATGCAAGTTCAAGGTGTACTGCTTTAGTGGCAAAGCAGATAAACAGGCAGAGATATGCCTTATGACACTTATAGCCTCTACCTTTATATGGCGTGACCATGTAGGGTCCTCCGTAATCAGTTCCTATAATAGCGAACGGTTTCTCCGGTCTGACTCGGGGTTGAGGCAGGTCTCCCATCATGGGGTGCAAAAAGGTCGGCTTATTTCTGAAACATCTAACGCACTTACGACAAACTCTTCTAATTAGGTTACGTGCACCTACTATCCAGAATGCGCGTTCAACGATAGCTTGGATGGTTCTCGGCGATGCATGTAAGTGTTTGTCGTGGTAATACTTCATTAACATGTCGGTAAGGATGTGTTTTGAAGACAACAGTATGGGGTGCCTATGATCGTAGGTTCTCTCGGTAAATCTTAGTCTCCCACCTACTCTCATCAGGCCGTGTCGATCGAGGAAAGGGTCCAGCTTCCTTAGTGGTTTGGAAACGGGTTTACGTTCAGCAAGACATTTCAACTGCGGTCCGAATGCATCGACTTGAGCCATTCGTGCCAGCCGCATTTGGGCTCGACTTAGTTCGGCAGTTGAAATGAATCCATAACACTTGTTTCCTCGGGGTCGCGAATTATTGATAAAACGCAGGCATAAGGCAGTAATTCTCATCAGTCGGGAATATGATGAGTACAAAAGAAACATGTCATTTACTTGCTCGTTCTGCTGAACGAGGCATATAGCTGGTTTAGTCTCAGCTAGTACATCTTCCTCAGACGTTGGGGAAATGGTACTGGTATTTATTGGCCATTCTTCAATGGGTCGGTTCAGCCAAATGGGTCCAGACCACCAGAGCGGGTGCTCTGGCAGTTCGGACGCGCAATCTGCGGGGTTGTCCGTTGTAATAGGAGCAGGAGCGGTAGCGTCCTCACCAGGTGCAGGAGCGGAAGTGTCCTCGCTAAGTGCAGGAGCGGTAGTGTCCTCACTAAGTGCAATAGCGGTAGTGTCCTCATTAGGTGCAGGAGCGGTAGTGTCCTCACTAAGTGCAGGAGCGGTAGTGCCCTCACCAGGTGCAGGAGCGGTAGTGTCCTCACTAAGTGCAGGAGCGGTAGTGTCCTCACTAAGTGCAGGAGCGGTAGTGTCCTCACTAAGTGCAGGAGCGGTAATGTGCCCACTAGGTGCAGGAGCGGTAATGTGCCCACTAGGTGCAGGAGCGGTAGTGCCCTCACCAAGTGCAGGAGCGGTAGTGTCCTCACTAAGTGCAGGAGCGGTAGTGCCCTCACTAAGTGCAGGAGCGGTAGTGTCCTCACTAAGTGCAGGAGCGGTAGTGCCCTCACTAAGTGCAGGAGCGGAAATGTCCCCACTAGGTGCAGGAGCGGTATCGTTCAGCTCCTGAACCACCGATACGTGGAAGGACTTAACTTTGTTGGTTGGTCCGGGAAATGGACCGGTAATTACTACGCCCAAAGCGGTTTCTATCGCGTATGGGCCTTCAGGTAATTTCATTGGTTTTCCTTTAACCAAAGAAAAATAGACATCAGCTCCCAGTAGCATGTCTACTGGAGCGGTTTGGTTGTAACTTGGATCTGCCAGTCGCACTCCTCTCAACATGGGTGATGTGAATGGACAGAAAGTCTGGGCTGGCAAGCAGGCAGCAATGTTCTTAACTACCAGGGCATTGGTAGAAAAGTTGTTCCAGTTGTGACACGGGCGGAAGTGACATTTAACGGCTCCGGAGACCGCGTCTGCCTTCACATTGGAAACTCCAGATATGGAAGTCTTGGTAGGCTTCAAATCTAAGCCTAGTTTGAGACAGCAGCTATCCGACATCAAGCTGGTCTCACTCCCGCTGTCAAGGAGTACTCTAACTTCCTTCCAGCGTTGTTGGGAGTCTCTCACTTGGATGCGTGCGGTGCTCAACAAAACACGCGATAACCTCGGTTGAGGTATGGTCCTCGTATTGTGTACTACTACGAGGGTTGAAGTTGAAGGCTTTTCCTTGCTAACTTCACTGTCAGGTTGGCTCTTTGGACGGAATGGTTTAGCTTGGGAGACATCATGTGCTCTTCCTGTTGGGAGGTGTTCCCCAATATGAAGCAGTGTATGATGTCGCTGGTCACAATGCCTACAATTGTACTTGGAGTTACAAGTCGGAGATTGGTGGTTTGGCGAAAAACAATTGTAGCAGTGATTGTGTTTCCTTATGAGAGAACGTCTCTCATACGGCGTGAGACTTCTAAACTTCGTGCAAGAGTGCATAGGATGTGATGTTTTGCACTCTAAACATGTTAATGTTTGGTAGGAAGTGGTTACAAAAGCCTTTTTCTGCCTTTGTGACCTCGGGCTTGCGCTAGCTCTCGGGTTTGAACTAGCTCTTACGGAGGGTTCTATGATAGGATCTTCTTGATCCACAGTCTGCCACTGTTGGGAGGTAACGTATGTGCTCAAAAAATCTAACAATTCGGACAACGTTGGTAAGGACTTCGGATTCAGATGGCGCTCAAATCTGTTCCTGGTCTGAGTGTTCAGTTTCCTGACTAGGATGCAGGCGAATATCTGAGACCAGTTGTCCACAGGCTCTCCCTGAGCCCGTAGAGCCTCTACATGGCTGGTGATCGATGACACAAACCTTGAGACGTTGTGGAAAGACATGTTGGTTAGAGAATCCAAGTCCAATAGTCCGTCCACATGATGTCCAGAAATCAGGCGAGTGTGCTGATATCGCTTTTTCAGGACGGCTAAAGCTGGTTCGTAGTTAGCATCAGTGAGCTTGAGATTTCTTACAAGTTCTAGTGGTTCTCCAGCCAGACTGGCTTTCAGGTGCTGAAATTTCTGTACTGGAGCGAACGATTCGTTGTTATGTACTGTGCTCATAAACATGTCGCAGTATGAACTCCATTCGGAAATCTTTCCTGTAAATGTAGGCAGATCCAACTTCGACAATCGTGTATGGGTTGAAGTAGACTGGATGCTGCTTTGGAAGGCAGTGTTAGGCAGATCAGTTCTGTCACATGACTGAGGAACGTTCTCAGCGAATGGTGACTGATCACAAGTAGTGACGACTTCGGTGACTCTCTCACAAAAATCATCATATTCAAGATTCAGTTCCTCCTGTTTGTCCACAGTTTCTGGAAGAGTCAGTAATTCCAACATGCACTCTTCATAGGTACTCCTCCGTGCTGGTAGCTCCTTGAGTTGAGCACGCACGCGAGCGAGTTTGCTTGGATCGGTCAAGGCATCCTGAATGGACCCTTCTAACGTGTCCAAATACCTGACACAAAATCCCTTTTTTACTGTGAGCCTTGTGACAGCGGCCATGTTGAACCGATGGGAAATCTTGGTCAAGTACAGAGCGATCGCGGGATCAATGGTAGTACAAATTTTAGTATATCACAAATACTAAATTCTTGCCGTGCAGACTGGAGATGCCGCCGGCCTTGGGGTATGTGATCCTGGCGTTGAAAGAACCAAAGGTCGGATAATCGAGCGTGTCGGATAATCCAAAAGTTCTTCCAACTAACGTAAACAGGGATAACAGCAACGTTAACTTGTTGTGGAATCAAAACGGTTGATCAGTGATCGGATAGTCCAAAAGTCGGATAATCCAAAATTGCTTCCAACAGCGGAAACAGGGTTAACAGCAACGTTAACTTGTTGTGGGATCAAAACGGTTGATCGGAGATCGGATAATCCAAAAGTCGGATAATCCAAATTGGCAATTTATCCTGGAAAACGGCCTAATAGGTCCGTGGAGCTGCCAGACACTTCTAGCAGGCGTAATATGAACGATTTCAAGATAAATCGGACAATAAAAAATTCAGACTTACAAAAATCGGACTTCCAAAAAATCGGAATATTCGTAAATCGGGCAAAACGGAGATTCTGTATCCGAAATGTACAACAGTCGGACACTAAAAATCGGACTTACAAAAATCGGACTTGCAAAAAATCGGACTTGCAAAAATCGGACTTGCAAAAATCGGCCTTGCAAAAATCGGACTTGTAAATCTCGCAAAACGGAGGTTCGCATCCGGCTCGAAGGACCATGAAATGTAGCGCCCGCCTACGTTGGGTGGTGACCGTAGGACAAGACAGCGCTACACAGGGGTCGACAATTTAAAAACTCGAAGGACCAATGTGTATGGAAGCGCAGCGCGCCGGTATATTGAGTGGACTATTGTGTCGCGGACGTACGCGCAGTGAGTTGAGTAACCGCCGGTTTCAACCTTAAGGAAAGAGGGGGGATTTTAACTCTTCTGCTCCTAGGGGCAAATCTAGGAGACTGCACAAAGGAGTGGAAGCCCTCGCTGGGGAGAGAAGGGTTAAAGTCCAGGCCTACAAATAAGGTGATAGGAGGAGCCAATACTTGCTGTTTCCCTCGATGACTCCTACCGACGATGTACCTAACACGAAAATATCGTAGACTCAACTCACTGGATACAAAGGACACCTGGCAAGATACGGTGCAATGTAAGCTGGCCAGTGTACTTTGTCGGACACAATACAATAAACTGTACAAACTTATAATTTACACTCTATATCTAGACGTGTTTTGGTGAAAGCCAAGCCATAGTTCAGTAATAGAACTAGAAATAAATATGCAACAAACAGATGGTTAAATTGCATTAATACATAAATAAATATCAGCTGAAGGCACGTGAAAATAAACTACAATTAATTAATGTTAATACTAGAACATTAATATCTGCAAATTAACAATAATATGCAGTACTATTGTTACTAAAATATATTAGCTGAAGGCTATACTAAGAATTAACAACAATAATAAATCTTAAACTGAAAATGAGTAAGTTCGGAATGAACTTACTCCAAAGTAAACAATATTTTAATACAAACAAAATTCTAAATAGAATATTTTTAAATACAAATAAACAGAATAAAACTACAGTGTACGACACTTAGCTGGATTCTGGATCTGGATTCTTCCTGGTAGCCGGATAGCTCGTCTGGATGAATCAGCTGATCTGGTTTTCACTCTAAATTATAAGATGCACTATATAACTTTGTCAGGTTGTAAATCTGACAAAGGGCGGTTTAAATCACTGATATTTCGGGTCGTAAATCCGAAATATATATACGGCATAAAAAATTAGCAGGGAACAAAAAACTCTGATTATAGGTTAAAAAACCATGCGGTCTCGAAAAACGTTATATTAACGAACAGGTAAATTGATAATTAACGGTCAGCGACCTGTTAATTGCGGTTAACTAAAGAATTAAATTTTCATAAAAGTGCAATAAATTATTTGAAGATGGCCCTAGTTGGCCTAAAACATAGAAAAATATACATAAATTATGTTTTTACATTTAAATTAATTAAATTACAAAATAAGGAAAATTGGGGCCCCTAGCGGGCCCAACACATCATGTAAATTGTTGAGAGTTAAAAATGCCGAAGCGTGAGAACATGAAATATTAAGTTGACCTGCGAAATCCAATCAAGTTTTGTTTTTCGTAAAAAAGTTCCGTTTTGATTTTTTATTTGACCGACGCATAACAAATTCCAAAATAGGCTGGCGCTTATTAACGTATCAATATCCTTAGATTGATTCAAATTCGTGTCGGCTTATGTTAATTTAGAGGGTATTTATAAGTTTATAGTATTGTTTGGCAAAACACTAGTTATTTTTTTGTAAGATAAAACATTCGACATTGGTTTTAAAACCGTTAAACATTTGAAGCAATTGATACATTTGTTATGTTAAGCCAATAGTACACTACGCAATTTCTCGTTTTGAATCGCATACGATTTGTCGTATGATAATTATTGCGTTGCGAATTTAGTTCCGAAAAATCGGATGTAAAATTATTGTAGTATACCATCCAATATTTATCGCTTTGTATCTGTACCAATTGATGCACACTATACCTCAATTTTCGTAAATTGACATAATTCAAATAATTGTGAATTCGATAACTGACTGATACTCTTAATCTTTGTCCCGAATCAGTAAATCTCCTGGATTCACAAAGCCGTGCAGTTTTCTGATCTAATTTATTACATTTGAAATTGAAGGGAATATTATTTTATTTATTTTTTATTATTATAATTATTGTCTATAAAACTACGATTTTTGTTTATCAAAACACATTATTCTTGTCATTATTAACTTTATAAAATAGTTCAAGAAAAATAAAAACTTATTATAGTAATTACGATTCCGTTGAATTTGTTTTATGTATAACACCCAACTTTAATAAATAAATGAGAAGGATAAAAATTGTAAGCAAGAGTAGTTTGTGGAAAAGAAATGTTTAAAAAAATATCTACAAACTTTATCCAAAAATGTTTTTAAAATAATTCCCCGGGCCTCATTTCCCAGACTGGAATGTTAAATGGTCACCTTAAGTATGTTGGATAATAAGATGTTGAATAAATCCAAACGTATATATAAATGTCCTAAGTATATGAACAGCTTAATCTAATTTATTTATTCATTCCAAACTTTATTTTCTTATATGCAAATTTGCTGTGACGTAAATAATAAGTGAGATATTTCAAGTTTGTAAGTAGCGCTCCCCATAGCTCCCTTAATATGCTTGTTAAAAACTGCATTGAACAGAAAAATTTTTTTCCTCATTCTAAACATATTTTTTCAATACATTTTTTATGTAACGTACATAACAAGTCAGATATTTCTAGATTTTAGTTATAGGGTACCCCAGTTACTCCCCAAATATTCATCAAATCGAAAAAGTGCATTCAACAAAAAATATTTATTTTCTTACTATAAACAATTTTTATCTTTAAATAATTTTTCTGTCTTTCTGCAAGACAATAATAAGTGAGATATTTCAAAAGTTTTGTCTTATGGTGTCCATAACTCCCCAAATATTCATAAGTGAAAAAATAAATTCAACAAAAAAGATGTATTTTATTATTGTAAACAATCTTTGTAATATAAATTTTCTGTTAAGTCAATAATAAGTGAAATATTTTAAGTGTTTTAGTAAACAGATTTAACCCCTAAACCAGTGATTCTTAAAGTGGGGTCCGCGGACACTTAGGGATCGGTGGACCCTTAGGGATCCGCGAAGCCATTACCGGGGGTCCGCGAAACAATTTAGGCATTAACCTAAAATCCCCTTTCGCTTTTATTCAAATAACTCATTTCATCATATAGTAGGGTAGATGAAATTGTGGACATCGGGGTACGCGGACGATATTGTATTGATGGCAGAGGGGGAACAGGAGCTAAAGAGAATGATTGAAAGGGCTGTTAAATACTTCAAAAGGAAAAAACTAGAAGTAAACAGGGACAAGACGAAGGTAATGGTATTCAGTAAAGGAGGAGGGAGAAGAAAGAAGATAAAATGGGAATGGGGAGGCAGAGAAATAGAAGAAGTGAAGACTTTAAAATACCTGGGATATGTACTAGCGAGGAACAATGGGGCTGAACTACACATAAGGGAAAGAGTAAAGAAGGCAAGAATAGTCATGGGGAAGCTGTGGAGTATAGGAGAGAGGAAGTTTAATGACGATATTAGATGGAGATTGAGGTTGTTTGACGCCGTGGTGAAGAACATCCTACCATATGGGGTGGAAATTTGGGGATGGAAGGAATGGGAGAAGGTAGAACGAGTACAGGAGAGGTATTTGAGATGGATCTTAGGGGTAGATAGAACAACACCAGGGTATATTGTAAGAGAGGAACTGAAAAGGGATAAGATGAAAGTGGGTACAGGAAGGAGGGCGGTTAAGTACGAGGAGAAAGTAAGATTAGAAACAGACAAAAGAATAATGAGGGAATGCTGGGAGGAAAGAGCCAGAGAGGAACAGAAAGGAAGATGGTACGCATGGGGGGAGATGAGAAAGGAGTATTACTGGAGATGCGGAGTGGATGCGGCAGAGGTGGAAAGGAGAAGAAAAGACCGGATAAGCGTGATTGAGGAGTTGTAGAGGAGGGATAAGGAAGTGGGGGAGCAAGAAAGGACAGTCAGAATAGACAAATCAAGGAGCGCAGGGAGATATAAGGAGGTCAGAACTATAGGGGTACCAAGCTACTTGAAGGGAGAAAGAGGAAGGTCAGGAGGGAGAGTTAGGAGGATTGCGAGGCTAAGGTGCGGGAATGAAGAGAGAGGAAATAGATACTGGACGAAACAGGAGGATAAGATGTGCAGGATGTGCGGGGAGGAAGAGGAAGATATAGAGCACCTCGCGAAGAGGTGTAGAGAGATGACAGTATGGTCGGGGAGCACATTAGACCTGTTGCACGAAGATGGAAGGGGGAGAGGTGGGCGAAGGAATTAGAGGCAAGAAGGATTGAGATCGGGGAAGGATAACAGAAAGGGGTAAAGGAAGGAAGGAATAGACCCGGTGGGAGGCAGAAGGCGAGAAATGGAAGGAAGGAAGGGAGCTGAGGTCACCTGGAAATGGGGAGGAAGGAAGGGAGATAGGAGGAGGGTTGAAGAAACGGTTGGAAAGGAAGAGAATGGAATAAAATAAATTAAAGATGGGCGAGAGAACTGGAAGCAAGAAAGAAGGAGATCGGAGAGGGAAACCAGAATGAGAATAGGAAGAAAGAGAGGGACACTGGAGCAAGAAGAAAGAAATAAGAAAATGTAATATATTGTAAATTAAATTGTACTGTATTGTACTTTATGTAATTTGGATTGTTTTGGTTATTTTATTTATTTTATTTCTATTTGTAATGGCTAATACCCTGAACGCCGCAAGGCCTAGGGAAAAATAAAGAATATATAAAGAGTATATAACTCATTTCATAAAAATCCTACATAGTCAAGACCTTTTGTATTTGTTGTTACCTAACTAGTTATTGACATAACTAAACAATTATTAGTAAAAATATAATTATATTTATTCAACTGCAAATTATTTACAGAAAACATATTATAATAAGGCCTATTTTGACCAATACATCCACTGCATGGTGATTAGTATCCCGGTACATTTATGTTATTACATTTTGGACAGTATTACAAATATTATAAGTATTAGGTATTACAGATGATGTTACAGATTATATATTTTAACATTTTGTCTTATTTAATTATATTGTAAGGTATGTGGTTTATATTTGGCGGTAAAGGTCAATATCTTCTAGGTACTTGAGTACTCGTTCCATATTTTCTAAATTAGTGGATAGGGCTTCTTTCAGTGTTCCTGGAATTTGATGGAATATTCGTTCTCTGGAGTACTTCGGACAAACGATTAGGAAGTGTAGGGAGCTGGGTATCGCATATGTTGCATTTAATTGAATTCGTCTTTTCTAATAAATGTTTGTGGGTTACTGTAGTGTGGCCAATTCGTAGTCTATTATTTGGTGTTTTCTCTTTGTAAATGTATGCCATTTTTTGTGCTTACTTTTATGGTTCTTAGTTTATTGTCAGATGTTTCTCTCCACTTTATTTCCCATTTTTCTAATACTTTTTTATTATTGTGTTTTTGATATAATTGGGAGGGATCTTCATGTTAATCTGTTCTAGGTTAGTGGCTAATTTTGCTGCTTTGTCTACTTTCTCTTTTCCTGAAGTACAGATTTTATGTATGTTATCCTGGATTTTAAGTATTAGATAATTTTTGGCATACATTTGTCCTAGCGATTCAACTGAACTTAATGAGTCCGTGATGATAGTAAATTTTTTATTATTTATATTACAGTCGATTCCGCTTAATTGGGACACATGGGGACTTAGACATTTTGGCCCAATTAAGCGGCTGCCCCAATTAAGCGAATTTCACATAAAATTAAACAATGCATATTTTTCTTTCAATAATTTTATTTTATAAACTCTTGGACAAAACTATAAATTACTTATAACCAAAAAATATAAACTTTTAAGAAAAAATAATAATAAATTCCAAAATAAAATAATAAATAGGTACATACAATTTAATTCAATGCAAAAATGCGTCAAGTGTAGTCTGTCGTTTGTTTTTGTAACATTTCACTTCTACAAAATCAGCACAGGTATTCAGTGCGGATGTAGGGCTCCCTTCATTTCCTTCCTGCATAAAATAACGCTGTAATATTAAATTCTTTGTACATATGTTTTCTTGAGAAAATGTGTAACATAATATGTACTGTGATCTTAAATTTACTGTCCCAATTAAGCGGAATGTTGTCCCAATTAAACATGTAAATTTACTGTTGGTTCCTTGGTTTGGTTTCTGTTCTTTGAGTTTTGGCCCAAAAAAGCGGCTGCCCCAAGTAAGCGGTGGCCCAATTAAGCGGAATCGTCTGTATTTAATATCATGCAAGTTGCCTGTAATATACTGAATACTTCTGATGCGAACACGCTTGTTACTGGTGGGAGATGGTATTGGTGTTCTTTTTCTCCTAGTAGTACAGCTGCTCCGGTTTTGGTTTCAATTTCTGATCCATCTGTGTATATGTTTATGTGGTCTTGAAACTTATCCATGATTTCCAGGAACCTCTTCTTGTATATTGTAGGGTTGGTTTCATATTTTACTAGTCTGCTTAGGTCTATGTTGTACTTCGGGGACTTCAATAACCATGGTGAAGTACTGTTGTAGGTTATTTTTTGTATATTGTTTATCGTTACGTTGGCCATTCGTAAGTATCTATTAAATTCTCGTTGGAGTGATGTGGATTTTTGAAATATGTTATTGAATGTGGGGTTATTTGGATTAGTGGAGAAGTTGTTGAGGTACGACATAGCTATTTTGGTTCGTCTGTGTTGCAGCGGTATCTGTCCTGCTTCACACGGCACACTTTTTACCGGACTTGTTCTGAAAGCAACTGTCGCTAGCCGGACTGTCTGGTTTTGTATTGGCTCTAAGATCTTCAAGTGGCTTTTTTTTTTTTTTGGCGCTGCCATAATCTAATTTGGACTGGATAATAGCCTGATAGATCTGCAACAGCGTTTCCCGTTGTCCGCCCCCAATCGTGGTGGTATAGCGATTTTATTATGTTCATTCGTTGCATACAATCCGATTTTAGTTTTTTGATATGAGTTTTCCATGTAAGTGTGTTATAAAATGTAACTCCTAGAAATTGAATTTGATTAACATAGTGATACGATTGTTATTAATTCTTAGCGCCGGGTTGTATGTGTTTTGTTTATGGGAAAAATGTATGGCTGTAGTTTTCATTGCCGAGAATTGAAATCCAGTTTCCTTGCACCATGTTTCTAGTTTTTTATAGCTTTTTGCAGGTGTAATTTTATGGTGTTGTTTTTTTTTTTTTTTTGTTTTTGCAAAATATAACTAGATCATCTGCGTACAGGCAAGCTTTTACTGGGAACCTTACATGATTGGAAATGTTATTTATTGCCAGTAGAAATAAAGGCACGCTCAACCACTCTCCTTGTGGTATTCCATTTTGTTGTGTTCTCTCTTCAGATAAGCACCCATTATACGAGACTTTGAATTTTCTGTCTGAGAGGAAGTTTCTGCTGAAGTTCCCATCGAGTTCTGTTTGCTGCATGGATTTTAGAATGTGTAGTTTCCAGGTCATGTTGTACGCTTTTTGGAGATCGAAAAACACTGCGATGAGGTTTTGCTTATTTTTAAATGATTTTTTAATTTTTGTCTGCATATTTAAAATATGCTCTATTGTCGAGCGACCTCCTCTAAACCCACTCTGTATGTTGTTAAATATGCCATTCTTTTTTAAATAACACATTAGCCTCTTATTTATCATTTTTTGCATAATTTTACTAAACACGTTTGACATAGATATAGGTTGGTAGTTGGTAGGCTGGGTTTTATCCTTGTTTGGTTTTAATATAGGGACCGTAGTTACCATTTTCCATTGATCTGGGTATTTGTGCTGAGTCGAAATAAAGTTGTATATTTTTTATAAAAATTCAATACATTCAGTTGGTAAGTATTTGATTATTTCAGCCGGTATACCATCTGGCCCAGGACTTTTGTTATTTTTCATCTTTCTAATTGCTTGTTGAAGTTCTTTTAGTGTGAATGGTTGGTTTATCTCAATATTTTTATCTTCTATATCAATACTTGTTTTTTCTTCTTCAACTTTGAATGGTCTAAATTCTATACCGTAGTTTTCATCGGTGGAGTTGAATTCGAATTTATCGGCAAAAGTATTGGCTATTTCGTCTGGTGTTTGTATTATTTTCCCGTTGACCATTAGTAGTGAAGTATTTTGTATATTGCCGTTTCCTTTTATTCTCCTTATTTTAGACCATAATTTTTGAGTTGGTGTAGTTGGATTTACAGATGATACAAAATCTTGCCAAGATTTCTTTTTGCTTTCTAACACGATTCTTCTGGCGCATGCTTTGACTTTCTTAAGATTGATGAAATTTTCTAATGTTGCACGTCTTTTATAAATATTAAGGGCCTTTTTTTGGTTTTTTATTGCTTTTTCGCAAGACTGATTCCACCATGGGTTTAAATTTTTGAGATTTTCTATAGTTTTTGTTCCGATAGTTTCTTTTGCTGATTTAGTGATGCGAAGTACAAATTCGTCAACTATGTCGTTTATATTATCAGTGTCGTATATCTGTGCTGTTATTAATTTGCAATTATTTGCAAATTTTTCCCAGTCAGCCTTTTCAATTTTCCATCTAATCTTATCCATAATTGGCAGTCCTCTTTCTGGAAATGAAATTTTGATTGGAAAGTGTCCTCCTCCTTGCGTGTCTGGTAAATGCCATGATAAATTTGGAGCTAGTGATGAATCACAGATAGAGAGGTCTATTGCTGAAAAGGTGCCAGTTCTTAGACATAAGTGCGTGTGTGAATTGTCGTTTAGCAATATGATGTCGTCATCTAGCAGTGATTCTATCATTTTTCTTCTTTTTTCGGTACGATTTAATCCCCACAACGTGTTATGGCAATTAAAATCTCCTACTAGTATAAATGGGAATGGTAGCTAATGTATTAGATTCTGCAACTGAGTTTTTGTAGTTTTGTGTTTTTTAGGGAGGTACAGGCAACATATAGTAATTTTGTTGAGATTCGGTATGTAAGTTGATATTGCTACTGCTTCTAAGTTAGTTTGGAGTGGTAGTTCTTTGGCGTAGTGTCGGCTATCTATTAATATGGCTACTCCCCCGCTTGCTATGTTCGGATCAGTCCTGTCTTTCCTAAAAGAGTTATATCCCTTTAGTTTTAGTTTTTGACGGTCTAATAGCCGAGATTCTTGTAGGCACAGGATATGAGCTTGTGTTGTTGTCAACAGATGTTGCATTTCTGGAAGATGGGCATAAAACCCATTAGAGTTCCATTGTAGCAGCGACATCTTGGGAAGTTGTGTCATTTACCGTTATGCTGTCTGTTGAATTTTCTATTTCCTGAGACATTTGTGTTGTCATTTTATTTATCAATCTTGTGATCTTGCTTTTAACTGATGGTTTTTTGATTTTAGGGTTACTTTTAATATCTTTTAGTGTTAAAATAAATTTGTTTATATCAGTTACATAGTTTCTAACAACGTATAGAACATCAGGCGTTCCTTGTGTATTTTCCATAATGTTTATGTTAATGTAATACCATATTTTTTGGGGTTGTTTTTCATCATCTTTTTTACTGGTTTAAGTGTTCTCTTACATCTGAGAGACTGTCTAAACTATCTGATCTTTTTTGCTTTTTTGCCATTTTTCTTGTGGTCTTGACATTTTTTTCACTCTGTCGTGATACTTCTTGTTCAGTTTAAGCATATATATATAAACTAGTATATGGCGCCTGGCCTATACTCTCAATGTAAATTAAAATGTTCCAACATAGAGAGTAAGATATACATATGTCTGTTTCTTTTTGTGACCGTTAAACACAATTCGCATGCTCGGGTAGTGTAAATTCATTTTAAAAAAAACAGGATAAAATCAGATGAAATGACATTTTCATTTAAAAAAATAAGGTTAGAAGTTATCAAACAAAAACCCTAATTATTTGGTTTATATTATTTGGTAAAAAAGACGTAGCTGTACCCGTTTAAATGGCTGATATAATATTTACTGTGAATATTGACTGATTATTTAAAAGAAACAACACACTTCTTTACTTTAAAATTACATTTAGAGTTGTGAAATTTTAATCAAAGTGGTAAACATTATGAGTGGTAATTAGTGGTAAACTCCCTCATAATGAGTTTTTATATTAGCATCTTCATATTGTAACGTTTTTAAGTTCTTCGGTAAGGTGATATGCCAATTAAAACTATTAGTTATATTTAGCACTTATTTATTATTAATAATACTAGTACAACTTTAATTGTCTCACACTAAAACTCTATTAATTTATATCTAAATTTATATTAAGTTAATTAATTTATTTTAACAATAACTGTCTATTTATTTATCACCTGTCAAAAATCTGTCAAAAACTGAATGTCATTTTTTTTTAAAGACCTATCATTTCCGTTGACAGTTGTGCCTCTTATATGTTCCAAGTCAAGTGACCCATGGGCCGTTACAATATATTACTTGTGATCATATGTTGTATTAAATTTGATTCGTAACTCGTTACGATCCAAGTGTTTCGAATAGCAACATGAGTTTTGACTAAAAATAAATAGTAATGTGACTGAAATTTATTATGGACTACCTCATATACTTATAAGGGAGATATTTATCATACCAATTTTAATGGATGTCCACGAATTAAGGTTCATATGTCATGTTGCGACTATTTTCAGCATTGTCTCTCAATCCGTGGACACGGGTACAGCAAATCTGGCTGAATGTATCTTTGTGAAATGGATTGTTCTACTTTTGGTTAAAAACGGTCAACTGAAAGTAGAAGTCTACTCGTATCAAGTTTTTTGTGAATATTTCGAAAAAATGTATTCGGATAAAGTTGCTGTACAACATAAAAGTAACCATTTTTATTTGAAATTTTTTTGTTTTAGTTAAAGTTTTTTATTAAGTTTTCTGTGGTGGCGGTCGGTTTTGTGCTGGTCACACCTGATTTTATTCGTTGACAGTTGTGCTTCTTATATGTTCCAAGCCAAGTGACCCATGGCCGTTACACTGCCCCCTTCTTAAGAACGTTTCGTCCCGAAACATCTTTGGGTCCCTCCGGGGATCATGCAGATACTTACAGTCTGACCCTCGATTGCAGGTAGATGTTAAGTAGAAGTAACAATCGACAGTCTTTCCAGATAGTCCTATTTTTTTGTTAGTATAGCTGCAAACGAGTACCTCAATTCCAGAGCGTTGGAAGAGTTCTTCGATCATGCTTCTCACCACTCTCCAGTCCAGCCCATTCAGTCCACAGTCGAGTTTCGGTATGGCCAAGCACATCACGCCGTCTTCAAGCAGTTGGTCCCGCAAGTCTTGTAGGGTCTCCCACAGAGCATGGTAGTTGGGTTTTTCCTGTGAGAACTCTTTGGTCACCAGACAGTAGATCTTCCGACCATTATGCTCTAAACTTAAAGCAGACCCAATCGTTGGACGCTGCTGCTTCAGCTCGTCCTCTTTGCCAAACCTCTTTCGGAAAACAACCGCGATCCCCCAGGACATCTTCAGATCACGGGCCACACAATGCGCTAACGCATAGTGTTCAGGAACGGAAATAGGTCCCGCTGTATCTCCCTAGTTACTCCGTGACGAATTTTGTGGCCCTTGACACACGATGCCATGACTTGGTGGAATACGTCTTCCTCATCCTGGATACGCCTTACTTGCAGGTCTGGGTCGTCTGCATTAGCACCCGTAAAAGGAGCCAAGCGATTGAAATGGACCACTCTTGGTTTGCCATTGAGTGTCTTCCGGATACGGTAAACGACATCATTTATTCTCTTGATCACTTCATAGGGCCCTTCCCACTTTCTTTGTAATTTTGGAGATAATCCTCGTCGTCGTTTCGGATTATACAACCATACCAGGTCTCCCTGCTGGTAACCTCCTTTTTCTGCTTTGACGTCGTACTGGTCTTTCATCCGGTCGCTGGAAACCCGAATGCTTGAACGAACCCGATCGTGAATCTCGTCCATCTTTCTTCGTAGTTCACTCACATAATCTTCTCCTGCCAGATCTTCCCCAGGTTTACAGCCAAATTTCAAATCACAGGGCAATCGCATCTCTCGTCCGAAGAGGACTTTGGCTGGGGATTCTCCTGTTGATTCATGAACGGCAGAACGATAGGCAAATAGGAAGAGATGGATGTATTGATCCCAGTCTCGCTGATGGTCAGAGACAACCTTTGACAAATATTTTGCTATCGTCTTGTTCATTCGTTCCACCATTCCGTCAGACTGCGGATGTAACGCAGTTGTTCTCGTCTTTCGGATCCCTAGTAATCCGCAGATATCCTGGAATAGCCCTGATTCAAAATAACGACCCTGGTCAGAATGCAATTCGAGCGGTACGCCATATCGACTTATGAATTCCCTTATCAAGACTTCCGCGACGGTGACTGTTTCTTGATTTGGAATGGCGTACACTTCAGTCCATTTGGTGAAATAGTCCGAAACCACCAAGATGAACTTATTCCCCAAATCGGTTGTAGGGAATGGACCAGCATAATCGATCGCGTTTCTCTCAAATGGGCTGCCAACGTTATATTGACGCATTGGAGCCTTCCTTCGCCGATTCGGGCCGTTGCTGCCCGCGCAGACTACACATTTCCTGCACCACTCTTTTACATCTTCTTTATAGTATACCCAGTAAATTCGTTCGCGTACATTTTCTACGGTCTTATTGACTCCTAAGTGTCCTCCCGATACTCCATCATGCAGCAAACGTAGAACTTCAGATACCCTGTTTTTCGGTATCAACAGCTGCATCTTCTCTTGAGTACCATTCTCATTCTCCAGGACACGCTCAAAAGTCCCTCATCTATAATGATGGAATCCCATTGTGCCCAATATGATTTTACGGTCTGCGTGCAGGGAGCTATATCTTGCCAAGACGGTTTCTGGCCTTCTTTCTTCCAGTCCATAATCATTTTTAAATCTGGGTCATTTTCTTGATCTCTCTGAAGTTCAGCATTCTGCCACTGATCATCAACAACCGTGGTTCTCAGTGTTGGTGTACAATGTTCCTCTAAGCGGTTGCAGTGTTTACACTCGGGTGGACAAGGTCTTCGTGACAAGGCGTCGGCATTCTGATGGCTTTTACCCGCTCGATGTTCGGTGTGGAAATCGTATTCCTGGAGTCTCTCAATCCATCGAGCTACCTGTCCTTCAGAATTTTTAAATCCTAATAACCATTTCAGCGCAGCGTGGTCGGTGCGCAACAAGAATTTTCTTCCGTACAGGTATTTATAAAAGTGCTCGATGGATTTCACTACGGCTAATAACTCTCCTGGTGACGCAATAATTACGCTCCGGTTTCGACAGAGTCTTACTAAAATAGCCAATCACTCTTTCCTGACCGCCTTGAATCTGAGAGAGGACGCTGCCGATTCCAACCTTACTAGCGTCGGTATCTAAAATGAACTTGCCATTAGGAAGAGGATAACCCAATATTGGGGCGATAACCAACGCCTGCTTAAGTTCTTCGAAAGCATACTGGCAGTCTTGATCCCTGAAATTTGCGCCCTTCTTCAGTCAACCTTGTTAGTGGTTTAGCGATGTTGGCAAAACCAGGAACAAATCGTCTATAATAGGTACATAATCCCAGGAAACTTCGGATGTCGTGTTTGTCAGTGGGTAAAGGCCATTCTTTTACTGCTTTCAGTTTTTCTGGGTCAGCTGACACTCCTTCTCCAGAAACTATGTGGCCGAGGTAATTAACTTTCTTCTGGAAAAGGTGACACTTCTTGGGACTTAGCTTCAGATTTGCGCTTCGAAGCCGTTTGAATACCTCCTCCAAATTCATCAAGTGATCTTCAAAGGACTGGCCTACCACGATTATATCATCGAGGTATACCAAACAGGTCTTCCAGGACAGCCCTTTCAGAACCCTCTCCATCAAGCGTTCAAATGTCGCAGGGGCATTACATAATCTAAACGGCATCACTTTGAATTGCCATAATCCAGTCTCAATTGTGAAAGCAGTCTTCTCCCGATCATCAGCATCCATTCCGACCTGCCAATATCCACTCTTTAAGTCTAAAGTAGAAAACATTTTGGAGCCAGCCAGAGTATCCAAGGTATCATCTATCCTGGGTAAAGGATAGCTATCCTTTTTCGTCACGTCGTTTAGTTGACGATAGTCGACACAGAAGCGGGTCGATCCGTCCTTCTTCTTCACCAGTACTACTGGAGAAGCCCAAGGACTATTGGATGCCTCAATCACGTCCTCCTGTTCCATAGACTGAATGATCTGATCCGCTTCTTCACGTTTGGCCAGCGGTAATCTTCTAGCCATTTGCCTGATTGGTCTGGCATCACCGGTATATATTTTGTGCTGAACTATGTTGGTTCTTCCCTTGGATCCGTCGTCACCTTCGAAAATATCTCGGTATCGGCATAACAGGTCTTCGACTATCTGTCTCTGTGCAGACGACAATGCTTGGCATGTTTGCTTGATTAAAGTGTTCAGTCGTTCTGAGATTTTATTGTTGTTCTTCACGATGCTGTTCGTTAATCGCACAATTGAGGAGGCTTGCGAGCAATGTCCGACAATGGTCCCTTTTCGTAATGTAGAGGGATAGCTGTTCACATTCATTATTCGGACTGGGATACTGTTGGCACTCTTAACTACTGATTTTGCAATAAGGATTCCCTTTCCAGTATTGACATCATGGTTTCTTGGTTCCAATACCAGGATGCGACCTTCTGGAACCTCACAGCCTAATTTGGCGTCAACCAAATTTTCACTTTGGGCAGGCAGAATAATATCCTCCTTTATTGTTACTCTCGCAACAATGTCTTCGCGTTGGTGCAAAATCAACTCTTCATTGCCGATCTTTACGATCCCATTCTTCAGGTTTAAATCAAATCCATGTGTCGTCATCATGTCCATTCCAAGGATGATTTTGTCTTCAATATCGGCCACCAGAAATCGGTGTTTGATCCTGATGCTGCCAATGGTGAGGTGAACATCTATCTCTCCGCGTACTCTAGCTGAATCGCCAGTGGCTGTTCGGAGTTTCCATCTGGTTGGCCTCAGATGCAAAGGTGTTTTCACCACGTCCGGCCTCACAATTGATCTTGTAGCTCCGGTGTCCAGTAACAAGGAATACAGTTTGCCATTAACTAAACCGTCCACGAATACACTAGTGTTGTGCAGCTTCATGCACGCTATGACTGCAACTGGGGTCTTCCAGGTACCAGTCGATGGACGCCCTCCTCCATCGACCCTCTCTAGTTTTCCTGATTCACTGCTGGTTTTTTGTGGGGATTTTCTACATCTGCTACGCAGATGCCCCACTTCGCCACACCTCCAACACTGTGGTTGCTTCTTTTGTGAACCAGTTTTACTCATCTCCTCTATTTTCTCTAATATCTTCAAACAAATTTGTTCTGACTTGTTGGTCTCCTCGTCTTCATCCAGAACTCGAACTCTTGCGTGCTTTGGCTCAGATTGCTTGATAGCCTCGAACTGTAGAGCTTGGTTGAGAGCATCTTTAATTGTCTTGCATCGCGCTAATTTCACAGTTCGTCGGGTCTCGTAGTCTCGGAGTCCCCTTACAAAGCTTTTTACTCCAAGAGTTTCAAATACGTCTTCACTGACCGTTGGGAATGATAATCGAACTAATCGGACTATATCAGCCACGAATTCTTGCAAATTCTCGCCCGATTTCTGGAGTCTGTTATACAGTTCCGAATTATAAACTCCCTCCATCAATCTCTTACCATAGCGAGTCTCCAGCCATGCAATCAATTCCTCATAGTTTCCTCTGTCTTTTAACGGCATATTCTGCAGTACATGGATAGCATCGCCACGTAAGGAAACGCTCAATACTTGCGCTTTCTTTTCTATAGACCATCCTTGCATCATGGCCGTAGTCTCGAATAATGTGAAGTAATCTTCCCACGAGGATTTGCCATCAAAAGTAGGTAATTTAGGGACCAGGCCAGTTTCGAATTTTTCTTCTCTTTTCACAACCTGAGTCGGCGCACAATCAAGTGATGTTGTTAGTAGAGCTGAGTTAGTTGGCTTCTCGTTTATTAGTGTCTTTAGCTTATTCTCCAACTCAACCAACTCCGACTCAACTTTATCAATTTTACCTAATCTTTCTTCTATTTCTGCTACTTTTTCTGAATTTTCTAATAATTTAACTCTTAATGCTCCACAATTTTCCAATAATTTTGTTTCTAAATTCCTGGAATTTTCTGATAATTTTGCTTCCAATATTGTAGAATTTTCAGATACTAATGAAGTTAGTTCTGTTTTTAAAGTTCCCGAATTTTCTAACAATTTTGCTTCTATATTCCTGGAATTTTCTAACACTAATAATGTTAATTCTTCTTTCAATGTTTCTGAACTTTCTGCCAATAATCTGGCTTGAAGCGAAGCGTTCGTCTCAAATACATAAGTATCTGGATTTTTACCTTCCTCCAGCATCTTTTCATAAAGTCGTGCCTGAAGTTCCGACTTCTTTCCGCTAATGCTCAATTCCCGTTCTTCTAGTTCTTCTTTTAACTCTGTCATTTTGAGTTCATACAATTTTTTTGCATTAGCCATTTTTAACAATATTATTTCACACAACTTGTTTATTTAAAACGTCTACTAATTTTATTTATTTAATTACTGTTTATTTATTTACTTAATATCACCTTACCCCACACCCGACACCAATTGTAACGTTTTTAAGTTCTTCGGTAAGGTGATATGCCAATTAAAACTATTAGTTATATTTAGCACTTATTTATTATTAATAATACTAGTACAACTTTAATTGTCTCACACTAAAACTCTATTAATTTATATCTAAATTTATATTAAGTTAATTAATTTATTTTAACAATAACTGTCTATTTATTTATCACCTGTCAAAAATCTGTCAAAACTGAATGTCATTTTTTTTTAAAGAACTATCATTTCCGTTGACAGTTGTGCCTCTTATATGTTCCAAGTCAAGTGACCCATGGGCCGTTAGAATATGTTACTTGTGATCATATGTTGTATTAAATTTGATTCGTAACTCGTTACGATCCAAGTGTTTCGAATAGCAACATGAGTTTTGACTGAAAATAAATAGTAATGTGACTGAAATTTACTATCGACTACCTCATATACTTATAAGGGAGATATTTATCATACCAATTTTAATGGATGTCCACGAATTAAGGTTCATATGTCATGTTGCGACTATTTTCAGCATTGTCTCTCAATCCGTGGACACGGGTACAGCAAATCTGGCTGAATGTATCTTTGTGAAATGGATTGTTCTACTTTTGGTTAAAAACGGTCAACTGAAAGTAGAAGTCTACTCGTATCAAGTTTTTTGTGAATATTTCGAAAAAATGTATTCGGATAAAGTTGCTGTACAACATAAAAGTAACCATTTTTATTTGAAATTTTTTTGTTTTAGTTAAAGTTTGTTATTAAGTTTTCTGTGGTGGCGGTCGGTTTTGTGCTGGTCACACCTGATTTTATTCATTATATTTTCTTTTTACTTTCTAATGGCTGATTGCTAAGGAACGAGTCAAATATTTTAATTTATGCTTCGAACTCGAATTAAAGCAGTATACAGAAACACAGCATATCTCGAGTTAAAAAATTAACTGTTTCTTTAGTAATTGGCAATCAACTTCTATTTTCTGTTAACTGTAATGTTCAAGTCATGATACTTTCTTCTAATTTTTGTGCATAATACCTTTATCAAAAAGGACAATAATTAAAACAATAAATATTAATTTTATATAAAATATATTGTAATAAAATTCTTACAGTGTCATACTATATATGGTAAGTATACAGGATTACAACTAAGTTAATAATACTTAATACTAGCGGACCCGTGTGCAAATTTCGCACAGCCCTTGCTAACATAACTTAACTAAACCACTTTTAAAAGTCACAAAAAGTCAAGAGTAAAACAAAGGCAAAACAAGACAAAACAAGGCAAAAAAAAAAATAAATAAATAAAACAAAAACCATTATTGGTTTTTAACATTAACACGTTTCTTTTTAGCATTAACGTTTCTCCAACTTCTTCAGAAATTAAGTTTTTCTTCTTTAACACCTTCACTAACTCCTTAAGAGAGGTAACTTTTTTCTTAAGGTCCAAAACTTGTCTTCGTAAATCTTTAATTTTTTTGTGTGTCCAGTATTTGTTGCTTTAACCAGTTTAAAAGATCTTTTACGTTTTCTGTGGGTTGAAAAGTTTACATCTGTTAGGTCACCAACGTAACGTGACTCGTAAAATCCTCGTTTCGGAGGTGTACGCATGAGGCTGCTCTCAACTAAAAATATAATTTAATTTATAAAACATGTCATATTTAAAAACAAATATATTATAAGTTGATTATTGTATACCCTGCTTTAATTTTTAAATATACTTAAAATTAATATATTACCTGCAGATTCAGTTGTAATACTGCCAGTATCACAGTCAGCTGGACTGCTAGGAACAGGTTCATGAACAGTGTCAGTTTCAAAATAATCTGAAATACAGTCTCCAGAAGTGTTTGCAACAGGAGTGCCCACAATAGAAGAACTGCTCGCAACGGGTTCAACTAAAAAAAATAATTGTGATTGTATTTTAACTGAAGACATAACCCTCGGTTACTTTACTGTGTTCTACGCCAACAGTTCTTAAACTGGGGTCCGCAAAACAATTTTGACATTAACTTTACATCCGCCAACTTTTCGCTTTTATTCAAATAACTCATTTAATAAAAATCCTTAAAATTAAAAAAAATCCATTGAATCAAAATGTTGTTCAAGAGGGGGTCCTCGGACAACATAAGTTTAAGAACCCCTGTTCTACGCATGTAATTAAAATTTATAAACAATATTTAAGACCATCTAAATAATTAATTTGACACTAAGTGTCAATAGTTATCTACGTTCGCACAGTTCAGTTCAAAAAATGTCCAATCATATTGCGTTATTTAGTTACATCATTAGATCTCAGACTGAAAAGGTGACATCTCATTGAACAGTACATGGCTCTCTCCTATTATATTCTTTACTCGTAGAAAATAGGATAACGTTTCAGTTTTATAAGTCAAGTTTGTTATTGATAGATGTTATCTTTTTTGTCATGTTGCTCATATGATCCCGAAATGTATCCGAAAAAACACTATAATTTACTAGAGAGCGAGAGATTAGTAATATAGTGTTAAATAAAAACTTACCTTTAATCTCTTGCAAAATTGGAAATGGCACACGCAATTTAGGATATGGATCGGGTTTTAGAAACAAACGTCCACCATAAGTATTAGCTTAAGGATGGATATAACTGTATACAGAAAAATGTTTAGAACAGAGGTAGATTCTAGACACATCATCTTCACGTAAGTCAGAAATCATTTTCCACTTCTGACATAACTATTTCATATATATAAAATGTCACGGGGGGGCGGGACCCTTGGAGACGATCCGCAGGTACACCCACAGGAGGACGAGGCAGCAGTAGTGCAAATCCGCCTCGGTGATGTCCTCACTCGTGTACACGTTACCCTAGACTAGCTCAGTCGCGGGTTCCGTCTATGCCGCTCGGTGTGAAGCACCGGTCAAAACACAAGCACTCTGAAATAGTAATGGTGACAAAAGGTATTTGTTGAAACAAAATGCAAAATGTAGTTTAAGACATTTAGTTAGAAACAGTTAAAAGATTGAAAATGAGAACGAAATAAGCCAGGTAAATGGATTACCGGCGTGCAGGTAGACAATAGTTATGAACATAAATACAGAAAACAATTAGCACAATGATATTTAAATGTGAAAGATGAAACAAAAATAAATATGAACAAAATTAAACAAACATGAGAAAACAATACATAAAAGAAAATGAATCAAAACTCCAGACGTTTGCGAGGCGTCTGGGGAGACGATTGAAGAATAGGATAGACAGGAGAGAAGGGGAAGTTGGAGGCCGCCGAGGCGACGGGCGTCGCCGAGTAGTTCCGCGTCCTCTTCTGTTTGGGCGTCTCGGCGCCGAACAACTCAACTAAAAGCTTGGCAATACGTTGCTTCGTGGGCGTCGCGGCGCTAGGCGTCGATGTTGGTGCGGCCTGTGAGGCGGCCGACGTGAATATTAGGTCGAACGGGGTCGACGGTGTAAGCCGGTATGTCGGCTTACAAAACGTAGGCGGTGTCCTGGGCGGCGAGGATATCGACGGCGGTCGGACGGTGGTCTTCGGCGGTGGGTACTGGTCGGTAACGATGCGTTCCCACGGAATCCTGATTAGAAGCCGTGGAATTTGAGGTGCGAGTTGTTCGGATTTGTCGGGCGTCGCGACGGCAGGCGTCGGTTTGGATGGACGGCGGGCGTCACTGTGGTTGGACGGCATGCGTCGATGTGGATGGACGGCGGGGCGTCGAAGTGGATGGACGGCGAGCGTCGTTGTGGAAGGCGTCTTCTTAGCAAGCGTCGGGACGGCGGGCGTCGGAGTTGTAAGCGCCGGCTTTGTGGTAGTAAAAAGCCGAGCTCTGGGGTCCGCGCGCTGGTAGAGATACGCCTGTATCTCCTTGCAATGGACGCGTACGGTGTGGAGACGTCTACGATACGCAGGCGTCGTCGATAGGCGCATCGCTCGATGTAGCGGGGGTGGGCGGCCTTGCCTCGATGACGGGGTGGTGCCAGCGTGGGTGACGGTGGTAGACGTCGTTGGTTGTCGGACCGCAGCCGTCGTGGCGCTGAGCGTCGGAGCGGCGGTCGTCTGTGAGCGTCGCGACGGCGGGCGTCGTTTTGGAAATAGGAACGGAATTGGGTTGTTGAAGAAAAATTCTAAGTCGTAGCGAAGTGAAAACGTAAAAATGATTCTAAGTTGAGAAAAAAAATACACATACAAAAATTATTACAAGTTTTAAAAAGAACACTAACACTTAGTCTCAGGCAGATATAGCGAGAACTCGAAGACTTGTCGTATTTCGGCAGATAGCCTGAGGCAGATATAGCCTATGTTTCCAGCAGATAGCCAGGCGACGATTGAGCGACTGTTGGCGACTGAAGTTACACGAAAATGTCTCTTCTTTTATACAAAATATTGAGGTCAACTATAGAGAGGGAAATAGCGAGTAGTGGGATGATAGACTTGGAAAGGCAGCGAAATGCGCAGATGGTGAAGTGCGCAATCCGCGGGGTAACTCGCGGATTACGCGGAAAATCGGTGATTTATGGGTCTCAAACGATGGCGCGGATCATGCTGATTCTAACGGTATGCGATAGTGTGGGGTGGGAGGCACCCCACACGAGAAATCGCCTGCAACAATATATATATATATATATATATATATATATATATATATATGAGTTTAAGTATCTTCATTAGTACTTTCGTCGGATTCGGCACTTATTACCTCTGTGCTGCTGGCAGATGGTGCTTGTCTTTTTGGGTTAGTATTCTCTCCTGGAATGTCGGTTTCTTTTTCTTGATTTTCTGTATTATTTTGGGTGTTCCTTTCATCATTTAGATTTTGTTGATCATTTTTAATGGGACACATATTTGCGGTATGGCATATTTGTTTACATGTGAAGCATACCGTATCAGTTGACAAAAATATTCTATATTTTATTCCCTATTTCCAGACTGCAGATGCGGGATGCTGGGACATACGTTAGAGATAATGAGACGTTTGGCAGGATTTATTAATCGTTTTATTTATGTTGTGGTTTCATTTATTTTGATTGTACTGTGGTTTTGTATTACATTTTCAGCTAATTCTTTTGTAGCTAAATAGACACAGAAACATTGGTTTGAGATTTTAGAAGCGAATATAATATTTTTCGGACCTACTATATTGCCTAGTGCCAGTATGTAATCTTTAGTTGTAAGGTTTTCAATGCAATGAATAACAATTGCTTGATAATTCCTTGGAAAATTAACATTATTTGTTTTTGTCACGGTAGAGTATGATCTCATTTTGTTATTACTGTCTTGTTGGTTTTCCTGTTGATTGTTATTGTTATTTGGATTCATTTTGATTGTAATTATTTATTTTTTATTTTTATTATTTTAAATATTCGCGTTGGTCGACCCTTGATGATGACATTGCTAACAATATTTCATCGCACAATCTTGCAGAGTTCTGCAGGCTGTGACCTATGGCTAGGCCAGTTGCCACTATAGTGCGTTCAAAGGTGAGTTCGCAGTATAGCTCTTATGGCAAATGTTGTAAAAGTGTCAAATGTGTCAATTATAATAATATGAAAAACTCGTATGATTTACAAAAATCAAATCCTATAAAACTCAAAATAACACTCAACAAAAACAAATGGCCATTTGTAGAATACTGCGTCTTCACAGACCAGCGCGTTTTAGAGCTGGCAACGTCGACAAGCAAGAAAAGGATAGCGTCATTGTGTAAACCCATTAGAGAGTATGAAAAAGAACTACTCCACTATAGGTAGCGCTCTTCATTAGATATTGTACGTCATTTTTCAGAACAGTGGTGTGTGGTCAGTAGCGAATTAAGTTGTTTGGGAGCCCTGGGCGGTAAAATTAAAATGGGCCCTCTATTATTTTAAATAGAATTGAAATATTTGTATATAGGCATCGTGGGCACCGGGCGGCCGCCCAGTCCGCCCACCGCTTATTTCTTCTTTGTGTGGTTAATATTTTATAAACTATTTAAAATAAATAAATAGCGTCAAAATAACAATGGTTGGTGCAGTGTTATGGTTATGGTGGCGAAATTAGGTGAGAAAAAAAAATATTTTTACCCTGAAATTTCTCTATATTCACAAAACTTCATAGATACACTACTAGTCCCGTGAACAGTTAAAAACCGCCTTCTCTGTATGAGTTTAACGTATTATAATTCGTTTTTTTTTTTTTTAATCCTTTTACTTTACCATTTATTAAAATAACCAGCGATATATTTTTACCAATATTTATTATAACGTAGTGCCTATGAGATTATTGAGCCAGAAATTAAGTCTCAAGAACGACGTAAAATGCCTAGGGTTGGGATGGGGTCCAAGTTTGTCCAAGAAAGGGTCCTCGGACTACATAAGTTTAAGAACCCCTGCCCTAAACTACCCATTAGGACAGGGCCTCCCAAACTGTGCTCCGCACAGCACTTGGTATTCCGCGGTGCGTCTACTAGTGCACAGATTAGATAGAAAAGTAAATAAAATAAATGTAATCAGTTGTGAAAATAATGTTTGTTTTTTTCAAAACAAACATTTCACTGCGAAATGATACGCTACTGAAGATAACAAAAGCCAATACAATAATATTTTATTTTCCTAATAAATGTTAATAAAGACACTCGAATGTCAATAGTTCAACTAGTCATTGAAAAAGTTTTAACCATTATGAAATACAAATATACAGCAGAGTGACTGTTCTATTACAGGGCTTATATATTAGAGCGGCATATAATACAGTACAAATTCCTTAAAATTAGCCAAATAATAGATAATGGATGTTGTGACACTTCATGCAATGGGAATATGAATTACCTATATTCTTTATATCTCCTATAATTCAGACAGGAAGTCTGTAAGTCATAGTGGTGCAGTGTTTCGCAGCAAAACAAATAAAGTTTTGCTGCGATTATTTTTCGATGGAACGCTGACTAAAGTACGGATTGTTAAAAAATGCTGCCAAAGTCTCCGTCTCAGAACGTCCAGTAGATGACAAGTGTGTTCAAATATTATAAAGACAGTATTTCAATAGTTTTTTCTTACGCTTAAGACTTATGGATTAAGTTTTTACCAACCGCTACATACATATATACACATATAAGGGAGGTATTGTGATCGTACCGATTTTGACATTTTTAAATTTCGATGAATGTCCACGGATTGAGGTTCCTACATAATGTTTTTACTATTTTTACACGGTTCTTGGACACGTGTAAAGCGAATTTGGCTAAACTGATTTTTATGAAACTTCATTTTTAAGCTTCTCACACTAATGGTTACACTAATCAGTTAATCAACTTTTGGTAAAAAACGGTCATCTAGAAATGGATTCTTTCTGGCGGTCAGCCCTGTGGTGACCAAAGCTGATTAAAAAAAAAAAAAATTGTTTACGTTATTTTTACTTTTTTTTTTTATAGTAATATTACTTAATAATACTTATTAAGTATTTATTTTGTCATACGTATATGTGATGTTTCCACGGTTATGGTAAATAATTTCTGTGTTAGAGAGTATTTTGTTTAAGTACCTATTTTGTGATGGTGTTCGGTCTTGTGGTGGCCACAGCTGATTTTTTATTAATATTTTTGCTTTTGACTAACAATGCATTCTAACATTTTGCTCAGTTTATAATCGGTACCAGATAACTTTTCAAGATCGGCATAAAACAATTATCCTGTATAGATCAACTGAGAAATTTATTTCCAGAACATATCACACGTCAAGATTCACTAAAATATATATAAATATTTAGCCAGTGGTGTACGCACAGGGGGAATTAAGGGGATAAATCCCCCCCCCAAGAATCGAAAAGAACTAAACTTATAATTACCCCATTTCAAGATTGCTCGCATTCTCAATACGTATAAATTCCGATGTTGTAAAAAATCCCCCCACCCCACCGAAATATTTTTCTGCGTACGCCACTGTATGAGCAACGATAGTGCTCCGCGACGAATTATTATCGTGAAAAGTGCTCCGCGGCCAGGTTTGCCCGCAACGTGTTCGGCACAGACGAGACGCTCTCCTCTTACCTTCACGAGAAGGTCGAGAGAGCTTTTTCCCAGCAATCGGTCGCATCCCAAACCCTGGCGATATGCGACCGATGGGCTCACACCAAATTCAGCGTCCGCACAATGCGAAACGATCCGAGCCGCACTGCTTTTTGCAATCTGCAGACCAGAGAGGTAGCAGATGGTCTGCAGACGGGAATGATCTCGATTTCCCTCTTGAAAACAGCTGTAAGGCCACCCAGTACACCCAAAATCAAGACTACGAGCTTCACAGAATAACCCGGGTACATTTTTCTTAGCTCGGACAAGAGGTCCAGGTACTTGGTTCTCTTCTCGTCCTCTTTGAAAGTGATATTTTTCTCAGCTGGACAGGATAATTCGATGACAAAAATGTCTTTTGTCTCGAAATCCAGCAAGACGATGTCCGGTTTATTGGCTGAGAGAAGCTTGGTGGTAGAAAATGCATAATTCCAGAAAATACGACATCTGGAATTTTCCATCACTGCTTCAATGTCAGTAGGAGCGTAAGATAAGACAGGTATTGAGTCAATACCATATTTCTGTCTCAAAAAGAAGTAAAAAACTCGAAGAGCAGAATTGTGCGTGATATATAGCTAGATTGAGCTAAAACGGGACACGCAGAAAGTACGTGCATAAGCGTTTCAGGGTGACGTATTATTATTATTATTATTTTGTCTATTCTATATTATTTTCGTTTTGTACAAATGAATTCATACTTTACTTGTACACTGTAATTTTCTTTGTATATTAGTGTTGCACTATTATCGGGACACTGTCCTTTTATGCTGCACATTTAATAATAAATAAATAAATAAATAAATAAATAAATAAATAAATAAATACATAAATAAATACATAAATAAATAAATAAATAAATAAATAAATAAATAAATAAATAAATATATAAATAAATAAATAAGTAAATAAATAAAAACTGTGGTATAATGTTTTTTTATGGCATATTTTATAAATTGAGAACTGGCATTCTGTGACCAAGCAATTTCTACGTAACACCCTTAAGCTAAACTTTTGAAATATATCTCTTAACTTAACTGACTCAACAACAAAACCGTACAAGACAAAAATTGTTTATAATGAGAAAAAACATTTTTTTTATCTATATACGTTTTTGATATGATGCATATTTGGGGAGTTACGGGGGCACTCAAACTACAATCCTGAACTATCTCCCTTATCATTTATGTTACAGCAAAAGTATACATTACAAAAACCGTTACAGCAAAAATATGCCTTATGAAAACCGTTCGCAGTACAAGGTCTCTAGCAGGTATCTAATAACTTTTTAATACAATAGATCAGTATCTTTGCTTTAAGATTATAGTGTATTAATCTCAAAAGACGTATTTTTTTAAAATAAGAGAATTATTGGCCATTTATTTTACGCCCTTAGGGATTGGATACGCTGTTTTTAAGTTCAATAATCAAAAACATATTATAAACAAGTTATAAATAAACATATACTATTGTCAATAGCAATTACACCTTTATATAATAATCTTATTTTTTATTTATTATGAGCAGTTTCGGTCCGCGTTCGATTTTAGTCGCAGCCCTAGCTTGGAGCGCCGAGATGCGCTGAGACAATCGCACGAAGCTACTACCGTAAGTTTAACAGTTTCTGTTTAATAAATTGTATATTAATAATTGTTATATTTTCAGGATTTTAGTGAGCCAGATACTCCAATGATGCTTGACCCCGTCGTGCAAGAACAGGAGAAACAGGAAACTCAAGAGGTAATGACTGTTATATTATACTTTATACATTTTATTAACCGTCTTCATATTTGTAGCCAGTTCCAAAGGTGGGACGGGTGGGCGCTCGTAAAACTTGATATGTGATGCTATGTTCTGTCACATTTCAGTACTTTAGTAATATTTCATTCTGTTTTGACATTTATCTTGGTTTAGACAGTAACGAGAAGCAGTCAGTGTGATTTTGTTTATAAATGGCAAATTTCGAATATCTGAGTCATTAAATACCTTTTAAAAAAGTGTTACCGGTGAAGGAAATCCATAGCGATATGGTCAATGGATTGGGTTGAGGACGCCCTTTTGTATGTAACCATTTGTCGCTGGGTGAATGAATTCAAGAGGAGAAAATCTAATGTCAACACGCCGCAAGGAAGTGCAAGCAAGGAGGTATACCTGCACCCCCTGGGCTTATGAAATAAGTGCTGAAGGAGTAATATCCACAGGAATAAAAGAAGTCATGTAATGGGGGAAAGTAACCGTATATCGGATAGCTTTTGCAATTGGCCTACTTGTTTGGGGTAAAAATAAAATTTATGAGATATTAATGAAATTATAATTTACTTAGGTACTTACAGAAACCAAATATATAGATCAAAATATTTATCACGAATCGTTTTACAGAAAATTAATAAATATTTGATAGTACTACAGTTTTATTAAAATAAAAAATAGTCTCCAAATTTCGGACACCCTATCCGAAATTATGAAACTGGTCAAAAACTCGTTAATATTCATTATTAATTACATACAATAACTAAAATACCTTAAAAATATTGTTTGCGGAACTAGCAAACATACGCTTTTTTCTTGTGACTGTTTACACAGTCTTTATGTCTTCAATTGCGCACCTAAAAGTATCCGAAGTTAGGCAACTTGTTTTACTTTAGTTAGAAATTTTCAGAAAATTTAGGAATTAAGAATATATCTTAAATATTTCAAAGGTAAACTATTTATCGTATTATGTACTTACAATAATAAATGGGGCAAATTTTAATTCAAAATATTTACTTACAAAAGTGCACTTCGTTAGTAACAACCTGAAAAACTACTTGTTGACTGTTTTGGTAAACTTTAAACTAGTCATCTATAAGGGGGTTTTAAGTGTTACAAGTAGAACAAATAGTTACGGTTTGGGTCCTTGGTCATGTAGGGTGTGATTGTGTTCGCAAAATATACCTATAAGTACTTAATTAGATACAGCGCTATACGCAGTTAGGTAACTATTCGAAATAAGGTTAGTCTGCCCTATAGAACATAATTTTTTCAGCTGAACAGAAACAGAAATATTGGGAGAAATTAACATTTGTAATAGAATTTTGGGAAATCCATTTTAGAAAAATCGTCGTTGGAATAAAAATTTAGTCGTCCTGGATGTGTAAATCCGTTCCTCACATTGTAGGTGCTTACAAGATAACAGTGATCTTAAGGGGGAGAAGGGAAAAGGAGAAGAAGGGAAGGAGGTGAGGGCAATTTTCTGGAACGTGACAGGAATGAAAGGAAAAGACAAGGAGTTATGGGATTTCTTACGAGAGTTACGAGAATTTAAGATAATAGAGTTGACAGAGACATGGATAGAAGAAACAGAATGGGAAAGGTGGGAAGAAAAAATGCCGAAAGGATGGGACTGGAAATTCCAAGGAGCGAAAAAAGAAAAGAAACGAGGTAGAGCGAAAGGTGGGATTATTACCAGAGTAAGATGCGAATTGAGAGCAGAGGAAGGGGGAGAACAGGGGATTGAGGAGGTAGAGGTGAGAAGCGTGAACACTGGGAAAGAGGAGTGGCGAATAGTCACACTGTACAACAGAGGTGGAAGTAAGGCAAAACTGAAGGAATTGGAAGGAAAATTAATGGAAGAAAGAGAGGAGGATGTGATAATAGTGGGAGGGGATTATAATGCAAGAATAGGAGAAACGGGCGTGGGAAAAAGTAAGTTAGTTTGAAGTAATGGAGAGTATCGAGTCAGATCATCAACCGATAATAGTGGAGATTAGGAGAGAGAAAAACAGAGTGGAAGAAAAGAATGCAAAGAAAACATAGAATTGGACAGAGAAAGGAATCGAAAAATACATGGAAGCAATCGAGAAGATGGAATGGAAAGAGTCAGGGGTGGAGAGAGGACGGAGACAATTGAGAGAGATAATAGAGGGAGCGGTGGGAAAGGGGAAAAGAGGAAATGGCGCAGCCCCAAAACGGGAACGAAGCCATTGTGCCGAGGGGAATGCAGAATGAAGAAAAAAGAAGCACAGAAGGCTTGGATGAAAAAGGTAAAATGAGAAGGGTCCGAAGAAGCTTCAAAGAAAAACTGAGACAATATAAAAGAACATGCGTGGAGGAAAAGAAAAAGTACAGGCAGAAGGAAGTGTGCAGAAGATAAGAAATGAAAAACAAGCGTGGGAATACATAAATAAGGTTAGAAAGCAACAAATGGAAATAAGCCGAAAGATTACGATTGATAGTTGGAAGAAACACTTTATAGCAATATTGAAGGGAAGTGAAGAAAGAAGGGAAGAGTTTGAAAAAGAAAGAGGAGAAGTGGAAGAAAATGAGGAAGTGCTATCAGGGGAGGATGTGAGGAGAGTAATTGTGAAACTGAAGAAAGGAAAAGCAGCAGAAACTGATAAAATAAAGAGCGAAGCATGGATATATGGAGGGGAAAAAGTGGTGGACAAGCTGAAAGAATAATCCGAGGAGTATGGAAGGAAGAAGGATACCCGAAGGACTGGAGGGAAGGAGTAATAGTACCAATATATAAAAAAGGAAACAAGCATGTTGTAAGCAACTATCGAGGAGTTACTCTGATGAGTACAGCGTACAACGTACAAGGTGTATGAGGAATTAGAAAGTAAAGAAATACTAGAGGAGACGCAGTCAGGATTTAGGAAGGAATGAGATGCGATCGATAACATATACACAATAAACCATATAGGCGCAAAGAGAATTAAAAAGAAAAGAGGAGTGGTGTATATGGTATTTATTGACCTGTTTTACTCAAAGAATTGAATGGTAGTATCAAATTTTCCGGAATAAATCCGAAGGACAGGATATCCAGGACAACTTGATTTATTAAATAGGAACGTATGGCTGGATAACTTAAGTTGGATAACTATGGATAAACAACCTTTTGAAATGAAACAACCTTTAATTAAATATTTCTTTAATATCTTTTACGGTTGACGAAAAATTGTATTCCCTATAATAGCTATTTTTATGAGGAAGTGTTCAAAGTTGCTTTCCATTTTGATTTAAACACTTTCGCATGTTTACTCTTGAGTTATCTGTAGCTCGGGGCTACAGATAACTTAAATAGTATACTTAAATGATATAAAATATTACACTTTCTAGCCGTACATACTTGAAAGTACTTGAACTACCTCCAACCTATTTCATAGAATCGCATCAACCGACTCATAAATGACAGTTAATTTGACTTTGATATAGTTTACTAAGTTTAAAGTAGTTGTCAAAATAACTGTAATTTATATTAATTACGTTATGAAAGGTACTGTCGGGCTGTTTTAAGCTGGCCGGTGGAACACTGTACTACGCAGAGTGCGATAGTATTAGGAGTGAGTAAGACATAAGTTGTGCCACCTGAGTACAGTCGAAAAAAAAGTATTTATACATTAATACGCACGAGCGCTTTCTAATTTGCTCTGAAAATTATTTTTTGCGTGACTGTACCACACGACTGCTCCACGAATATTAACGACGCCCCATTATCTTTTTTTTAGCTACTGCGTAACTGGCCAGCTTAAGTTAGCCAGATAGTATATATTAATAATATAAATGTAATATATTTTTGAATATATGTAGGGTAACCTGGTTAACAGTGAACCACCTTTTTTTTAAAGGCATATAGAGTCACAACGAGTAGACATATAAATCTCAAAATGCATAGTGTGGTTGTGCAATTAATAATCTTAATATTTATATGAATTAAACTTCAATATGTCATAAGAATTAGTAGATTTAAGATTTTTTTTAATAAATGGCCCTTTGGTTCACTGTGTACTGACACGGTACACAGTGAACCAAGCGTATGGTGAACATTGAACCAGTGTGGTACACTGTGAACTATATATGAATTTGGTTTAAAAACATAAAATAATTTCATGAAATAAACCAAAAACTTATATTTAGAATATTTTTACTATAGTTAGATATAAATTAATACATATAATCAACAGGAAAATAAAATTATAAACAATAAATCAGACAATTCTTATAATTATAATTGCACAGTCAGGATCTCATATTTCTGAAAAACTAAATTAAATTAATGAATGTTAATAGCAAAGTTTACTGGAAATTTGTAATGAGATTGTTGTCTTGTTGTACTACCACACATGATAGGCTTAGGGAGTATATATTTAACGTCCTCTTCTTTTACGAAAGACATATCCGGGACATCAGGCAGAGAAAACTGTTCTTGAAAGATTTTAGTCTGAAGAAACTGATAAAGTATTCCACTGACTCATTCCTAGTTTCAAGCACTTTACCGACATAATAAATTTTCTGTTTTTTTGTAGCAAATAACACTAACACGTATTCTCCCTCGCTAGGAACTTTAGGCAATGGTTTATTAATAAAATCTTCAGTCAACTCTGGACATTCGTTCTCATTTTCTTCCATCAAATCAATGTCATCATCTGTGTCTTGAAACTCTATTTCAGCCTCGTCTTCTGAGCTGGACGCTAGAATCGTCCGAACTACCTTCTTATTTTTGGCTTCATTCCTTCTTTTTGCAGCTAATCTTACATTTTCAATTTCTTTTTTTTCCCCGGTGTGTCAGTAGCAATTAGACTACGGTCAAGCGATCTAGACTTTCTTTTATTTTTTCTGGGGCCTGCTCTTATTGGATCCCGGAACTGCTTAGGAGACAAAAATGAAGGTCCTGCTACTGCAAGTGGTGTAGGTGAAGAGGCAGCAGAAGTTTCTGTTATTCTAGAATCTGTAGAGCAAAGGAATGTGCTTGTTGATCTGTTTGAAAATATAGCGAGTAAATTATTATCAAATATACTATTAAAACACTATTTTAATAATGTAATTATTAAAGCATCGAACATACATAAGCTTTTAATAACACATAACTACAAACAAATGTCAAAATAAAGCACTCCGACTGATAATTAAAACTACGGACAAAATATGTTTTGATTCACTTGCAATGGCTGCTACAGGTTACATACTATTGCTCGTCCTTCACCTCCGCTTGTACCCCGCATCTACACTCGTACAACTATTTGAGACATTCGCTATTTTGCCCTGCCGGGCGTATGTCCATTCTAAAAACATTTGTTTTAAGAAGCGAAACACGTCACGATGCGAATTTAAGTTATAAACATTTCAATATAACTAAATATTAATTTAGAATGGGTAAAATGAAAATAATACATGTTATTATTATTATTTTTTATTAAAGATTTTCTTCCTTTTCAAAAGTAAATAATTGGGAGGGCATTGCCCCGGTGCCCTCCCTGCACCGGCCACCACTGTTATACAATGAGCATTTAATGATTACAACTTAATTATTATAAATAAAACATATAAATGTCAAAAATTCTGAAAGATTATTTGTTTTGATTGATAATTACATTATGGACAATTATTAAAATGCAATTGCGGTTCTGCTGACAGTTTTGTAACAGTATCGGTGGATATCATTGTTGATGTTGATGGAATTATGTTTATTGAATGGCTGGTTTGACTGTATTCAATCGAATTTAAAATTTGATTTCCTACATTGATCTTATTTTGAATTGACTCGTCAATGTAGTTTTCGGCTACTGCTGTAGATTTCACCGTGCCGTTTTAGTGTGGTTATATCACCACCAGCATCAATTAATATTGTGGCAGAACTGCGGCGAACTCCAGTATATAAATTGGGATTGGGAAGATTTAAGTAAGTAGCAATTTGTTTTCCCATATTATCACATAGGTAAACCTAAACTACAAGCACGAGGTGCCTTTTCTGCCAGTCGTCAGAGCCCAACAACAAGATGACTCGTGTCAGATGTTTACATCGGTATTAATGTACACGGTTTTAGTTATAGAAATTAGCTGCGGGAGTTGCTTGCTCTACCATCTTTATAGCCCACATTTGAAGCGTCGAAAAACAAACGTGGTGAGACAGGATGGACACCTGGGTCAGCTGTCTGATTAAAAAACTATTTGTCAACGTCTGACGTATGTGGCCTGATTACGAAATGCATTTTCGTAATGAGGAAATATTTGTCATGACGAATGAATATTGGAACTGGGTTAACCTTCGATACAAAAAGGATGGATGTCACAGAATATGGAAGCAGAGGAACATAGCCAACTCCTCTGCACGTATTAGTCCACACGGTGACGACCAAGACACTGACGCCAGATACTTGTACCACTTGTTGCACAATAATACTAAGAGAATTTATTGGGAATGAACGGTGTGAAGAAAGTAACGGCATTAGTAAAAGTTGAGTTTTACTTTCCTCACCGTTCATTCCCAATAAATTTTCCTAATATATATATATATATATATATATATATATATATATATATATATATATATATGTTGCTCCTTATAAAAGGCTAATGTATGTAGACCTAAGTAAACAATTAATAATAAAATATAGGGCGATTTCTACAATTCAGATATAGACAGCAACGAATTATTTCAAGAAATTTGCGATTGTAAAATGCTCTTACATTCTCGTGAGGAAATGCTACATACACCACTGCAGCTACTAACATTTATAATTTCAAACGGAGACGACGTATTTCCAAACTTGAGAACATCCTTGCAAATTCTTTTAACCATTTCAGTGTCAATTGCCAGTTGCGAAAGATCTTTTAGTAAATTAAAATTAATTTTAACCTATTTACGTGCATCTATGAGCCAATCACGGCTCAACGACTTAGCACTTCTCAGCGTGGAAAGGGAAACATTCGAAAAAAATAATTTAATAAAGTGATAGATACATTCGCAAGTATGAAGGCAAGGAAAATCAATTTATAATCGAAAACATTGTTTCGTGCTGTATAAACTATTTTACCTATGTTATTTTATAAATTGTGTTTTATAGTTTATGTATGTATTTTGACAAGTAATAAACTCATGTTGGTAAAATCCAGTATTGTTTTTAAGTTTGGAATTTTTTTTTCTTGTTTTTTAATATCAAAGTGAGAGGTGATTTTCAATTAGGGGCGCTGGTTTACCTGGTTGTCCCCGGGCGCAGGAATACTACGCTACGCCACTGTCCATGGCCCCACCTTCAAATAGTGCTACCAAAGTAATATCACTGGCCAACCCCCTTTTTCCCGTCCTCCTTCCCCCCTTGTTTAATTCCCAAATCATACTCATCATTCTCAGTTAGATTCGATTAGGTTAAAAGAAAATTATATAAATAATCGTAACTGGCAATGGAGAAATCTGAAAGCCAATTTCATCACAAAACAAGAAAATCGTCCAAATAATATTAAAAACATTTTCACTTATACAAATTCAGTTGACAAAAATACTCAAAAATTTAAAAAAACCCATATGCACGGATATTGAATATATGATATTTTAAATCCTATCTCTTATAAATAGCGTTAGGACATAGTTAGGTCTAAGTCGTCACTGTCGCTTGCGTGCGGCACGTTTTTTTTTTTGAACAAAAACTGTTCTTCTTCTTCTTCTCCTTTTTTGGTTAAGTTGGCTTCGGTTTTCATCATTCAGCCAGCACAAAAACTTCATAAACTGGTATCTAAAGTTTTATGTTAACATCGCTCAGGAAAGTCATTATATAAGAAACTATTGGTTGTGTTAGGCAGCTAAGTATAGTCTGTAGAGATAATGGTGAGGACAGAGATTTAGTTAAGTTGTTGTATAATTCTTGAGACATTTGGGAGTGATTGGGGCAAGACAGTAGAATATGTGTAACATCCGCTATTTCCCCGCAGCTACATAGGTTGGAGTCGATAATATTGAATCTATGCAGGTGAGCTGGAGCCTGGTTGTGGTTGAAGCGTAGTCGGCATATTGTGCTTGTAGAATTTTTGCTGTGAGATGAATTGTAGAACCATGGTTTGTTGGGAATTGTAGGTTGTAGCGAATAGAAGAAAGATCCCCTTTCAGGAGAAGTATCTGTCCAGTCCTGTTGTCAGCAGTACTTTAGTAGTTCTTTTATATGAGGGCCTATATCCGAGTGGGGAATTTTAACTTTAATTGTAAAAGGGAGTTTAGTTCCTTGTTTGGCTAAGTTATCAGCAATTCGGTTACCGTATATACCCACATGACTAGGGATCCAGACTATTTTAATGTTGATATTATTATTTATTAGTGTGAAAATTTTATTTTTTAGTTGTAGTATCAGATGAATAGTATTATTTATTCCTGTTTGTTTAATAGTGCTTTAGGTATATGGAGTTCTGAGATTATGTCAAGTGCGTTATCTATGGCTAATAATTCCGCTGTCATGATTTGGATGAACGGTGGTGCTTTGTGTGATATTTTAATATTTAAAGATGGAATGAAAATTCCGTAGCCTGCTGATTGCGATTGAGGAAGTTTCGACGCATCGGTGTAGATTGTAGTAAAGTTTTTAAATTTATTATTTAAGCTGATATTTAGTTTGTTTTGGGGGTCCGAATCTTCTTTATTAATACCTATGTTGAGAATTACAGGTGGTTCAAAGATTTGTGACGAAAACGGTCAGAAGTATATATACGGTTGTTGTACGTTGTGAGCGTTTTGTACCGGTTTAGGAGAAGGGGCAGTCTGTGATGTGTTGTTCTTTTATGTAAATTAGAAATATGCTGTAAGGATGTTAAAAGCGGGTTTGGTGTCCGCCCATTACTTTCAGAATGAACTTGCTATCTAACCAGGTTGCTCTATGATTTAAAGGAGGTTCTGATGCTTCTACTAGTAAAGCGTTAGTTGGTGTAGAGCGCATAGCTCCTAGACATATTCTTACTGCCTGGTACTGAACTCTATCTAAACAGATTTTGTTGGTGTCGCTAAGAGGAGACATGACGAAGATAGAATAATCGAGGATGGATCGTACCATAGCTCTATACAGAAGCAACATTGTTTGAGGATGACCTCCCCACCAAGTACCGGTTACAAATCTCAGAATATTCAAAGCTTTTTGAGCTTTCTGACATATGACTTTAATTTGATGATTCCATGAGAGTCATTCCATGAGAAAATCGGGTTGAGGTTTAGAGGAATTCTCCGTTTTGCGTATATTACTGCTTTGCTTTTTGAATGGGATAGTGTAAAATTATGTTTATTAAGCCAAGGACTGAGTGTTGATAAACCTCGATTGATAGTACTAATTGCAACATTGGGGGTACTGTGCGAAGTGTACATGACAATGTCGTCAGCATACTGCAAGGTTTGTACATATTGGTTAACCAGGTTGTGAAGAATGTGAGTATAAATATTAAAGAGAATTGGACTGAGCACACTCCCTTGTGGCAGACTTGATGAGATGATCTGGGACCGTGTAGAGAGCCTCTATGTTTTATAAATATTTCTTTATGAGACACAAGGGAAAGCATGACGGATTGCAACTGACTGGGAAGGTGAATTGATTGAAGAGTGTTGGCTAGTACATCGAAGTTAACGTTGTCAAATGCGGCGGAGATGTCCAAGTAAACCGCAACAAGATATTCTTTCTTTTTAAAGGAAGTCTGGATGTCACAAGTTAGTTTAGATATGCAGGTGTGTGTAGATTTTCCCTTCCTGAATCCGGCCATCTGCGGTGGTAGGATCTTCGTATGTTCAAGCCACCAGTCTAAACGTAGTTTTAGGAGGTGTTCGAATACTTTAAGACAACAAGATGTTAAGGCTATCGGGCGGTACGATTTAGCAACTGAGGAATCTTTACCTGGTTTCAGTATTGGTAAGATGTGCGTGGTGTGCCAAGCTTTAGGGGGGTTGGCACCCCGTAGTATGCCATTGTATACATTCAGGAGCACTTGCTTTAGACTGAGGGGTAAGTGTTTCAATTGTTTGTATGCAATATTGTCAGGGCCAGGTGAAGAATTTTTCGCTCTGTTAAGAATACAGTTTAGTTCGGTTATTATGAAATCACAGGTGAGAAATTGCGGATTTTCATTATTGTAGGTGTGCTGTGATATTGGTCGTGAAACATAATCCGGAGTCAGATTGTGTAAAATTTCTTCTATACAGGTTATATAGCCAGGAGAGGGGTTGCTTGCTACTACTTTCTTGAAGATTTTTATCTTTTACCATATAAGAGATATTGGTGTGTAAGGGTTAATTGTTTCGCAGAGGTTTTTGAAAGATTCTTTTTTCTTACACTTAAAGGTATTCTTCGCTAATGCTATAGCTTGGTTGGCTAATATATAATTATCTATTGTGGGAAATTTTTTGTAACGTTTGATTGCAGTTGCTCTAGCTTTCTTTAGCGAAGAACATTCTTCGTCCCACCTTCGTTGGGCAATATTTACACCCCTGAGTAGGAGGGATAGACGTAGAAGAGGAATGATGTATTATGTCACAGAGGTAATCATACTGACTACTGGTAGTAGTTGGGACTTGAGAGCGTTCATAAAGACTAACGGCTGTTTCATAATAATCCGTCCAATTGGCTTTTTTCATGTTGTACTTTGGGGTATAAGAATATGTTGCTGTTTGCAGATTTGTCATGTTATTAGGTAAAATATTGATTCTTATGGGGAAGTGATTACTTCCGCATAAATCTGACATTGCCTGACATTCCATATATGGAAAAAAGTTAGAGCTAACCAAAGAAAGGTCTAAGAAAGGTGGAGATGATCCGGGAGGCACCCATCTGGTGGGTTTGTTATCATTGGTTATGCAGAGATTAAAGTTGTCTATGATTTTTTCGACAATTCTTCCTAGTTGATCGGTTTTATGACTACGCCAGCAGATATTGTGGGCATTGAAGTCACCAAACAATATGAATGGTTGAGGAAGTTGGTTTAAAAGATTAGTGAAATAAGCTAAAGTAATTCGTGTATTTGGAGCTATGTAAATAGAAGCAAATGTAAGATTATTGACTTTTATGGCAAATAGCTGAACATTATAATGTCAAATGACATCTAACAGGAACGGAATTATAATGAATATTATTTCGTACTAGAATCGCAGAACCACCATAGCCGTCCACCCGATCGGCTCTTAGTAGATGATATCCGCTGACACTAGTGTCGTTCTGCTTTTAACCAGGGCTCAGACAGCAACACTATGTCTATTTCATTGTCATATAACAGACGAAGAAGGTCAGTTTTGTTGGAGGTTAAACTTTTAATGTTCCATTGTAGAAGTCGCATTATATAATAAGTTTGTATCAGAGTTATTGGTTAAAAAAGAAGCTAGGGTACTATATATGAGCGACATTATGGTTTCGCTATTGGGAAATGGTTGAATTAGCGTCTTGATTTGGTTAAGTTTGTCTTCATTTATTGTTGGTTCGCACGGCCTATAAGGGGAGGAGAAGAAAACAGGTTCAGTTCGTGAAGATGGGCTATGCCCGTTTGGAGAAAGTAAAGCGGCATAGCGAACCAGGGCTAAGGTTGACAGTTTGCTTACGTTTTTTACTTAGGGTAGATGCATATGAGATGCGATTGCGTGAGTTACTTGTTGGGATGGAGATTTCATCTCCCCGCAGAGCTGGAAAATGTTGAGGTGTGTTTAAAGGGCCTGGCATATGCATCATGTTTTTTTGGGCTTGAATTGTTAGACTGAGGAACTAACCTGGCTGCTTCGATAAAAGTTAAATGTTCGGTAGCCATTATTCTTTTTATAGCTTGTTGTCTTTTCAATTCTGGGCAGCTTGGGTCCAGCGATGAGTGAGATTGTTCGCAGTGAATGCAGCATAGAATGGTAGATGTACAGTCCGTTTTCGAATGTGATGCAGTACAGTTTGGACATCTTGTACCACTCTTGCATAGCTTCGCTGTGTGTCCGAATCGCAAACAATTGTAGCATTTTAACACTGGAAGTATGTATGTTTCCACAGGAATTGAACAATAAAACAGTGAAACATATTTTGGTAGAAATTTGCCGCTAACGGTACTGACTACTGTTTGAGTTTTTATATATTCAATATCTTTACCTTCAACTCTGGAGCGGCGGGACAGACGGCGGACATTTAATATTTTGCTGGAAGAGCTTGATTTTATGTTTGCTAGTATATCTTTCTCTGAGAGGGATGGGTGTATGGATCTTATTATCCCCTGTTTGCTTGTTGGTATGTAATGAAATCTACTCCTACTCTGTCACGTCCTTTGATCTTAATAGATTTTATTCCCTCTACTTTTAGTTCACTAAGTGTTCTACCAAGTGTTAATGGGTGAATTCTTGACATTGGGGTTGAGTTAGTCGTATCAGTTGAGGCGAGCGACTCTACAAATACAGTAAATGGGCTGTAGTCGGATGGCGAATATAAGTTTGGTATTATTTCAGTCATGTCCTTTTCCGGGACAGTTTGTCTCGGATTCTCAGGTGTTAAGGGCGGTCCAGGGGAGTTAGTCCCCATTGCACTTATTTAACACTGCACTATAGGTTAGATTTTAACTCGATTCAATTATCATTAATCAGGAAAAACAAAATCTCATTAACTTGATGTTAATTAGGCGTTGCGTAATACACTGATAACGGACAAAAAACACGTCTTCACACTATGAGAGTTTTAAGTCGAATCTGTAAAAAACTGTTCATTTTATTCATGTGCCGAACCTGTCAAAACCGAGACTCGTACTTTATCCATTTTTAATATACTCATAATGATTCTAATCCCTTGCATTCCAATTAAATTTAACTGTGAAGACCCTAATTACTGTGTTAAGGTGCGTACTGACTTGAGCATTTGTACGCGCACGGATTTTCGTGCGCGCAAGGATTTTCGTGCGGGTAAAAAAATTTGCACACACAACTTTCTAATTTGTGCGCGTAAAATCTCGCTCCGCGTATTTCAGTTATATCCACGCACATATTTATTTAAAGTAAGTAGTGTCAACGATGGCGGAAAGTAATGTTGTTGACTTAACAAGTGCAGCGTACATAGGTCGCATTAAGCAGACTCATCGGTGACTTATCGGTGAATTTGACTAAATGCACATTTTTTGGCAGCGTTGTCGAACGGCGTATATGAAAACTACAATATTTGAACAATGACAGATTGTAATGACAGTAAATTTTGAATAGAAGCTTTTACAGTAATTTTAAAAGTACATGTTCTTTATATACGTCTCCTCAATATCTAAGTGAACTGACTTAACACTCAATTCCATAATTTTTTACTTGCTTTGTGCTTGATTCTTTGTTACAACTTTTCGTTAATGAAATACGGTTAATAAAATGGCGACCGGTGAGTAAGTACGGTAACTCACTGGTGAGTCTGCTGAATGTGGCCATAGTATACTGAGTAAAAAAAAAAGAAAAACAAAACGAACGGTGGTGGATGACACAACTATATGGAAGCAGGGAAATATACAATAGTTCAAGTTTGCTAACAGAACTGCAAATGTAAGAGGTTAGTGGACAATTTCAAAATTTTGTTCGAATGTCAGCGGCAGATTCTGAACTACTCGTTAAAAAAGCTGGTCACAAAATTGGGAGAAAGACAAGATTTATAAGGGATGTCCCCGCGAAAGAACGATTAACCATAACCCTACGTTTTCAACTGGAGATTCGTTGACCAGCATGCAATACCGTTTTACTCCATTCATGTTGAATATTTACTGGTGTTTACTTAAATTTGCGCGCACAATTATATGACTGAATAAACCCGTACACACTGAGCGTACAAGTTCTTTGATCTTATCGGTGGGACCGACAAGCTACGAATAGCATTCGTGGCAGGATTACTGTACGCGCACACAAATGGTACCTCGTACTCACCTGAGCATTTGTACCTGGACATAATCCGTGCGCGTCACAAATGCTCAAGTCAGTACGCACCTTAAGACACCGACCATAGTCACCGTATTGAGGTTTTTCATATATAGTTTTCAACTTGAAAATATTAATAAAAACAGATGATCAAAAAGAAAATGTTAGGATAAATATGAAAAAAAAAATACCTAATAAAAAAAGGTAATTGTATGAACTTATATGAATTTGTCAGAATTGCAAGTCATAATGCAGACTGCTTTTTAAATTTTCGTTAGAAAAACTATTTCTGCTTGGCGTAAGAATATTTTTAAATCTTGAAAAAGTTCTTTCGACTTCACAAGTAACGACGGGGGCTCTGCAAAAATAATTTCTATATTGATTAAAATATGGTTTTAAAAAATCGGGGCAGTCATCGGAATAAATTTGTCTGACGAAGGTCTGGATTTCTCTGAAGAACTGCGTCAATTTTATTGTTTAAATAAAGGCCGGAGTCACGAGATACTTGTTTTAATTTTTTTTACGGCCTTTGCTGCTTCGGCAATTAACCAGGACAATTCTTATTCTTTGAAACATACCATGCCTGAACGGGATTCGAACTCGACACATTTGCAACGCCGAGCGCATGTGTTACCACTACTCGACGCCGGTTCGTATTAAAATTATCTTGTACTCCATCAACATTAGTTCTATGTATCTCTCCACTGGCGTGTTGAGTTAAATTATTTGTTTTTGTGCATATTATATATTTTTTACAAAGTATACATAACAGTTGTTTTTCGTTAATAACTTGAAAATGATTAGTAAATCCATATTCTGTTAAAATCAGTTGTAAAAAATTTAATTCAGCCATTTTAATATCTCCAAAATAATAAAAATATAAATAGCAATAATAAGAAAAATGTCTACTAATTTTTCTTTCAGAGAGATATATATTTTAAAAATGCTATAATTATTATTATTGTAAAAAAGTGAATATTAGTAGATAAATTCAAGAAGTGTTTGAAAGTATATGCTCTAAATCTAAATACAAGAATTATTGTTCAGCTCTGTTCACAGTTCAGAAGAAAAATAAATAGTTGACAGGATTTGTAAAGTTTATACGTAAGTTGATACGTTAAGTACAAGAAGACTGTGAAACTTTATTATTAGAATTCGAAAAATTAGAAACAGTGCGTTTCTCTCACTTTGCGAGGCTATGGAAAGAAAAGGAATTTTCTCTGATTTTTGGAAACAGGTTGTTGACAGAAATGTATTTATTTGTTCCTAAGTGTTGAAGCTTGTTAAAAACTATTTCATAAGAGGAACTTCTTTTAATATGAAAGTAGGAGCATTATATTTATTATACGGACTATACAATTATAAGCAACCTTTGAAAGGTTATAAAAATTCTTGCAACTCAAAATGATTGGATTGTTATTAAGAGTTTACAGAAGGATTTCGAAGTACAAATCATTATGATACTTTATTAATTATATCACAATTAGTTGTAGATAACGCATTTTCTTGGTCTGTATTACCTAGCAGAAAAAAATATTTTATATCCGAGAATATCAGTAATTATGGACTTTTTGAAACTAATTCTCTTTTGAGAGATGTTGAATTTCAACACGAATTAGTTGAATTAAAAGATATTGAAAAGGAATATGAGATTACATTAAAAAATGTAATTAAATTGGACACGGATAAAAACAAAATTTTATTGAATTATTCTAAAAATGACTTCTGTGATGATCTGTACAAAATATTACACAGTAAAGAAGGTGCAGAGCAACATAGGGAGGTTGAGCAAACTAACAGCATGCTGGTACAAGAAGATACTACAGATATAGGATCTAGGCGTAGAGCATTAAAGAACAGGACAGTAGAAAAGTAAAACGAAATGAACTAGAAAATACAGCTGTCTACAGTGTTAATTTTAATCCGTTGCTACCGATATGATTTGGGCTCAGATCGAATAATTTTCAGAAAGATTATTATTTATCCGTGTTAATGGATTGTGAAATTCTTCTTTGGGCATTGTCAGTCAAGTTGAATTTAGGCTTCAGTTAAAATGAGCTCATTTCCATGAATTCTCCATCTTGATTTGTTAAATGTCAGGTCTTTCCATATATCCCTTATATTAAGGTGACCGTTTTTTTCAAATATAAAACCTATATAGATTTTTAAAATAGCGCAAGCACAGGCGCGCACAATAGGAAGGGGGGGTCTTGAGTCTTGGACCCCCCTCAGGAACTAAAAAATTATGTACTTAATCAATAAAAACTAAGCTGCATAAAAGAACGAAAGAAAATCACCTTTTTGTTGTTAATTTTTTTTTTTTTTTTTAGAAATAGACCCCCCCCTCAGTCCTCAATATTCTGGGCGCGCGCCTGCTCAGGCAGCATGAAAATATATGTTAAAAAATTATATTTTTTTGCCTTTAAGTGAAAAAATGCAATAAAATGTACTTTTTTATTTATTTTGTACACTAAGAAAGTAATTTTGAAAAGACCACCATACTGCTGAGCCGTATTTTGTGTTTAAATTTACGCGCGTGATGAAAAATGGATCGATTTCTCGATCTTTTGAAAAATTTGTAATTTTTGATTTGGTATCCCTAAACTGTACTGGTTCTATACAGTGGCGGACTGGCCCACCGGGACCCGCCGGGACACCGGGCATTTTTCCAATAGGACCGATTCCTGGATCAATGGGTCAGGATCTTGATCCAATGAGGCCGGCTCAAGCCAATAGGGCCGATTAACTCCAATTTTCTAGGGCCGGAAAGTTTTGCCAGTCCGCTACTGGTTATATATCATGACTAACCAGGACCAATGACCAAAAAATCAGTACTGTACTGGTAAAACCAGTACGTATGGTCACCTTACTTATATCCATTGGTATCGAATTGAAGTGAACTTTTGCTAAACAAAATGAACAGAAGCCTCATTCAATGGTTAGAATTTATTAAATTTCAAAATCTATTTCCGATTGGAGCTAAGAAATGAATAATACAGAAATAGTCACAAACAATAAAATTAAATGTTCTCTAAATGGTAACTGATAATTTTCTTTCCACATACAGTAGTAATTTACATAATTATGTAAAAATATACTCATCGTTCGCTGTTACGAAAATACGAAACAAATTAATGTATTTATTGTAACATTGTTGAAAACTGTATATCAAAGAATCTGCTTTTACTTTTTTTACTACCTTAACTATATTCATAAGAATTCTTTTATTTTGTATTACTTTTAAGTTCTGTGAATTATTATTTTGATAAAGGTTTTTATATGGAAACGATTGTAAAAAATGTATTTATTAATAAATAGTGTTAGAAAATAACTGAAAAAAAATGCGGATAGTAAAATATACAATTATTTTTGCAGGCTCCTAAAAATGAAAAATTAAAAACGAACTAATTTACTAGAAAAACTTTTTTTGTCCGAGCTCTAATTATGAGTAGTTTTGGTCCGCGTTCGATTTTAATCGCAGCCCTAGCTTGGAGCGCTGAGATGCGCTGAGACAATCGCACGAAGCTAATACCGTTAATTTAACAGTGTCTGTTTAATAAATTGTATATTAATTATTGTTATATTTTCAGGATGTTTGTGAGCCAGACAGTACGATGTTGTATTACCCCGTCGTGCAAGAACAGGAGAAACAGGAAACTCCAGAGGTAATGACTGTTATATTATACTTTATACATTTTATTAACCGTCTTTATATTTCTAGCCAGTTCCATATGTAGATTATCCTGCCAATCGAATGCAATGCGAATCAGATGACGTAAGACTAATCATTTTTATCTTTATATATAAGAGGGTGGGACGAAAAATATTAGGAATTCCTAGGCGTAGACGGCGCTCGTAAAACTTGATATGTTATGCTATGTACTGTCACATTACAGTACTTTAGTAATAATTTATTCTGTTTTGACGTTTAGCTTGGTTTAGACAGTAACAAGAAGCAGTCAGTTTGATGTTGTTTAAGAAATGGCAAATTTCGAATATCTGAGTCATTAAATACCTTTTAAAAAAAGTGTTGCCGGTGAAGGAAATCCATGGCGATATGGTCAATGGTTTGGGTTGAGGATGCACCCCCTGGGCTTATGAAATAAGTGGTGAAAGAGTAATATCCACAGGAATAAAAGAAGTCATGTAATGGGGGAAAGTAACCATATATCGGATAGCTTTTGTAATTGACCTGCTTGTTTAGGAAAAACTTGCTTACAGAAACCAAATATATAGATCAAAACATTTATCACGGATCGTTTTACAGAAAATTAATAAATGTTTGATAGTGCTACACTTAAAATAAAACTTAGTCACCAAATTTCGGACACCCTAACCGAAATTATGAAACTGGTCAAAATCTTGTTAATATTCATTATTAATTACATACAATAACTAAAATTCCTTAATAAAGATTGTGCGCGGAATTCGCAAACATACGCCTTGTTATTTTGACTGTTTACACAGTCTTTAAGTTTTCCATTGCTATATATGTCATCATTGCTTGGATGCGCTGTTTTTAAGTTACAATAATCAAAAACATATTATAAACAAATTATAAATAAACATATACTATTGCCAATAGTAATTACACCTTCATATAATAATCTTATTTTTTATTTATTATGAGCAGTTTCGGTCCGCGTTCGATTTTAGTCGCAGCCCTAGCTTGGAGCGCCGAGATGCGCTGAGACAATCGCACGAAGCTACTACCGTAAGTTTAACAGTTTCTGTTTAATAAATTGTATATTAATAATTGTTATATTTTCAGGATTTTAGTGAGCCAGATACTCCAATGATGCTTGACCCCGTCGTGCAAGAACAGGAGAAACAGGAAACTCAAGAGGTAATGACTGTTATATTATACTTTATACATTTTATTAACCGTCTTCATATTTGTAGCCAGTTCCAAAGGTGGGACGGGTGGGCGCTCGTAAAACTTGATATGTGATGCTATGTTCTGTCACATTTCAGTACTTTAGTAATATTTCATTCTGTTTTGACATTTATCTTGGTTTAGACAGTAACGAGAAGCAGTCAGTGTGATTTTGTTTATAAATGGCAAATTTCGAATATCTGAGTCATTAAATACCTTTTAAAAAAGTGTTACCGGTGAAGGAAATCCATAGCGATATGGTCAATGGATTGGGTTGAGGACGCCCTTTTGTATGTAACCATTTGTCGCTGGGTGAATGAATTCAAGAGGAGAAAATCTAATGTCAACACGCCGCAAGGAAGTGCAAGGAGGTATACCTGCACCCCCTGGGCTTATGAAATAAGTGCTGAAGGAGTAATATCCACAGGAATAAAAGAAGTCATGTAATGGGGGAAAGTAACCGTATATCGGATAGCTTTTGCAATTGGCCTACTTGTTTGGGGTAAAAATAAAATTTATGAGATATTAATGAAATTATAATTTACTTAGGTACTTACAGAAATCAAATATATAGATCAAAATATTTATCACGAATCGTTTTACAGAAAATTAATAAATATTTGATAGTACTACAGTTTTATTAAAATAAAAAATAGTCTCCAAATTTCGGACACCCTATCCGAAATTATGAAACTGGTCAAAAACTCGTTAATATTCATTATTAATTACATACAATAACTAAAATACCTTAAAAATATTGTTTGCGGAACTAGCAAACATACGCTTTTTTCTTGTGACTGTTTACACAGTCTTTATGTCTTCAATTGCGCACCTAAAAGTATCCGAAGTTAGGCAACTTGTTTTACTTTAGTTAGAAATTTTCAGAAAATTTAGGAATTAAGAATATATCTTAAATATTTCAAAGGTAAACTATTTATCGTATTATGTACTTACAATAATAAATGGGGCAAATTTTAATTCAAAATATTTACTTACAAAAGTGCACTTCGTTAGTAACAACCTGAAAACTACTTGTTGACTGTTTTGGTAAACTTTAAACTAGTCATCTATAAGGGGGTTTTAAGTGTTTCAAGTAGAACTAATATTTACGGTTTGGGTCCTAGGTCATGTAGGGTGTGATTGTGTTCGTAAAATCTATATAATATAAAAGCAAGTGTCCTGACTGACTGACTCATCACCGCCCAGCCCGAACCCTTGGGCCTAGAAACTTGAAATTTGGAGAGTATATTCCCTCCATGACGTAAGCACCCATTAAGAAGGGATTTTTCGAAATTCAACCCCTAAGGGGCGAAAAGGGGTGAAATGTGATTTCACGGATTCTTTAATATCTCTTCGGGTCGATGGGATATCGACTTAGTTTTTGCTTACAAAGACTACACATACATATGCCGAAAAACTAATTTCAGGATTTTGTCCTAATCAACCCCTAAAGGGGTGAATCTACAATCGGGGTGAATTTTACATCCCGTCGTATTTCCTGTGTTTGTTGAGTTATAAGGTTTCTTTTTGGCACAAAGGTGTCTTTTTATAATATCTCAAAATAGTTTTGACAGTTTTTTAAAATTTCACCCCTAAAGGTTGAAAAGGGGTGATATGTGATTTCAAGGATTCTTTAATATCTCTTAGGACCAATAAGATATCGACTTGCTTTTTGCTTACAAAAATTACCCATACAAATACCGAGAAACTAATTTCAGGATTTTGTTCTTATCAACCCCTAAAGGGGTGAATCTACAATTGGGGTGAATTATACATCCCGTTGTATTTACTGTGATTGTTAAAATGTGACATTACTTTTTGGCACATAGGTGTATTTTTAAAATATTTCGAAATGGTTTTGACAGTTTTTTTAAATTTCAGCCCCAAAGGGTGAAAAAGTGACTAAAGTGAAGGGTGACATGTGATTTCAAGGATTCCTTAATATTTCTTAGGACCAATAAGATATCGACTTGGTTTTTTCTTACAATAATTACTCATACAAATGCCAAAAAACTTATTTCAGGATTTTGTCCTAATCAACCCCTAAAGGCGTAAATCTACAAACGGGGTGAATTATACATTCCGTCGTATTTCATATGTTTGTTGAGCTATAAAATTATTTTTTGCAGGAGGTGTCTTTTTAAAATATCTCGAAATGGTATTAACAGTTTTTTAAAATTCCATCCCTAAAAGGCGAAAAGGGGTGAAATGTTAATTCAATGATTTCTTAATATCTCTTAGGACCAATAAGATGCCGACTTGGTTTTTGCTTACAAAGATTACTCATACAAATGCCGAAAAACTTAATTTAGGATTTTGCCTAATCAACCCCTGAAGGTGTGAATCTACAAACGGGGTGAATTATACATCCCGTCGTATTTCCTGTGTTTGTTGTGTTATACAATTTCTTTTTTGCACAAAAGTGTCTTTTTAAAATATCTCGAAATAATATTGATAGTTTTTTAAAATTACATCCCTAAAGGGTGAAAAGGGGTGAAATGTGAATTCAAGGATTCCTTAATATCTCTTAGGTCCAATTTTTGCTTACAAAGATTACTCATACAAATGCCGTAAAACATATTTCAGATTTAGTATTTTTAAAATATTTCGAAATGGTTTTGACAGTTTTTTAAAATTTCAGCCCCAAAGGGTGAAAAGGGGTGACATGTGATTTCAAGGATTCCTTAATATTTATTAGGACCAATAAGATATCGACTTGGTTTTTTCTTACAATAATTACTCATACAAATGCCGAAAAACTTATTTCAGGATTTTGTCCTAATCAACCCGTAAAGGGGTGTATATACATACAATCGGGGTGAATTAAACATGCTGTCGTATTTCCTGAGTTTGTTGAGTTAGAAAATTTCTTTTTGGCACATAAGTGTCTTTTTAAAATATCTCCAAATAATATTGACAGTGTTTTAAAATTGCATCCCTTAAGGGTGCAAAGGAGTGAAATGTCAATTCAAGGATTTCTTAATATCTCTTCGGACCAATAAAATATCGACTTGGTTTTTTCTTACAAAGATTACTCTTACAAATGCCGAAAAACCTAATTCAGGATTTTGTCCTAATCAACTCCTAAAGGGGTGAATCTACAATCGGGGTGAATTTTACATCCCGTCGTATTTCCTGTGTTTGTTGAGTTATAAGGTTTCTTTTTGGCACATAGGTGTCTTTTTAAAATACCTCGAAATAATTTTGACAGTTTTTTTAAATTTCACCTTTAAAGGGGTAAATGGGTATTTTTTTATTCGATAGAACGTTTTTTGGACATAGATACATGAAATTCGCAAAGTATATTCTTTCCATGACGTAAGCTCCTACTAATAAGAGATTTTTCGAAGTTGACCTCGAAGGGTCTAAAAAGGGGGTCAAATGTGATTTCAGGGATTCCTCAATATCTCTTAGGACCAATCAGATATCGACTTGGTTTTTACTTACAATGGTTATCTAAACAAATGTCTAAATAACATAGGAATTCAGAATTTTGTCTTAATTAACCTCTAAATTGAACCCTTCGTATTTCCAGTTTCTTAGATCCAATCTTTGTTGAGTTATAACACTCATTTTTGATAGAACATCTCTTGGACATAGAGACATGAAATTCGGTAATTATATTCCGTCCATGATGTAAGCACCCACTAAGAAGGGGTTTTATGAAATTCCAGCCCTAAGGGGTGAAAAGGGATGCAATTTGATTTCAGGGATTCCTCAATATCTCTTAGGACTAATGAGATATAGACTTGATTTTTGCTTAAAAAGGTTACCCATACATTTTTTTTTTTTATTCAGGATTTTTCCCTAATCAACCCCTAAACGGGTGAATCTACATTCCGGTTGAATTATAGAAACCTTTGTATTTCCTTAGTTATAACATTTCATTTTGGTGCATAGGTTTCTATTCAAAATATTTAGAAAGCGTTTTTACAGTTTTTTTAATTTCATTCCTAACGGGGTAAATTGGTATTTTTATTCGATAGAACGTCCCTTGACATACAGACATTCGGGAAATATATTCCCTCCATGACGTAAGCACCCACTAATATGGAATTTTTCAAAATTCGGTCCCTAAGGGGGTGAAATTGGCTGAAATGTGATTTCACGGATTCCTCAATATCTCTTAGGACAGATGAGATATCGACTAGGTTTTTGCTTACAAAGGTTACCCATACACATGTTTAAAAACAAACTGAGGATTTTACACTAATGCGTCCGTCATTATACCGTAGCGAAGCACGGGTACTCAGCTAGTATACCTATAAGTACTTAATTAGATACAGCGTAATGCGCAGTTAGGTAACTATCCGAAATAAGGTCAGTCTCCCCTATAGAATATAATTTTGTCAGCTGAACAGAAACAGAAATATTTGGAGAAATTAACATTTGTAGTAGAATTTTGGGAAATCCATTTTAAAAAATCGACGTTGGAATAAAAATTTAGTCGTCCTGGTTGTGTAAATCCGTTCGTCACATTGTAGGTGCTTACAAAATAACAGTAATCTTAAGGAGGAGAAGGGAAAAGGAGAAGAAGGGAAGGAGGTGAGGGTAATTTTCTGGAACGTGACAGGAATTAAAGGGAAAGACAAGGAGTTATGGGATTTCTTGAGAGAATTTGAGATAATAGAGTTGACAGAGACATGGATGGAGGAAACAGAATGGGAAAGCTGGGAAGAAAAAATGCCGAAAGGATGGGATTGGAAACGCCAAGGAGCGGAATAAAGAAAGAAAAGAGGTAGAGCGAAAGGTGGGATTATTACCAGAGTAAGATGCGAATTGAGAGCAGAGGAAGGGGGAGAACAGGGGATTGAGGAGGTAGAGGTGAGAAGAGTGAATATGGTGAAAGAGGAGTGGCGAATAGTCACACTGTACAACAGAGGTGGAAGTAAGGCAAAACTGAAGGAATTGGAAGGAAAATTAATGGAAGAAAGAGAGGAGGATCTGATAATAGTGGGAGGGGATTTTAATGCAAGAATTGGAGAAACGGGAGGGGTGAGGGGATGGGAAAAAATGGAGAAGAAGAGACAAAAGGTGCAATGGACAAGAAGAGAAATAAGGAAGGAGAGGATATGTTGTAAAGGCTAGAAGAGACGAGGAAGGGAGATGGACGTATTATAAGGGAGAGAAGAGATCAGCGATTGACTACGCTGTAGTTAACGAGAAGGCGTGGGATAAAGTAAGTAAGTTTGAAGCAAGGGGAGTGTCGAGTCAGATCATCAACCGATAATAGTGGAGATCAGGAGAAGGAGAAACAGAGACGAAAAAGAGAATGCGGAAAAGGAAAGACTCAGGCTGGAGAGAGGATGGAGAGAATTGAGAGAGATAATAGAGGGAGCGGTGGAAAAGAGGAAATGGTGAGATACGAAGGGTTCTCTAATTCACCCTGAATGCAGATTTACCCTTTTAGGGGTTGATTAGGGTAAAATTTTAAAAAAAGATTAAATTTGTATCGGTAACCTTTGTAAGCAAAATCCAAGTTGATATCTCAATGATCCTAAGAAATATTGACGAATCCGTGAAATCACATTTCAGCCTTTTTCACCCCCTTAGGGATCGAGTTTTAAAAAATTCCATAGTAGTGGGTGCTAATGTCATGGAGGGAATATATTTCCCCAATGTCTCTATGTCAATGGACGTTCTATCGAATAAAAAATACCAATTTACCACGTTAGCGATGAAATTAAAAAAAAAAAAACTGTTAAAACGCTTTCTAAATATTTTAAATAGAAACCTATGTATGTACCAATATGAAATGTTATAACTCAGAAAATACAAATGTTTCTATATTCCTCGAATGTAGTTCACCCCATTAGGGGTTGATTAGGGCAAAATCCTAAATTTCTATTTTAAACATTTGTATGGGTAACCTTTGTAAGCAAAAACCAAGGCGATATCTCATTGATCCTAAGAGATATTGAGGCATCCCGTAATCACATTTCACGCCTTATGAGTCGAATTTAGAAAAATCCCTTTTTAGTAGTTGTTTACGTCATGGAGGGAATATAAGCCTCGAATTTCATGTATCTTTGTCCATTGGATTTTCTGTCGAATAAAAAATATCAGTTTACCTCTTTAGAGGCGAAACTTAAAAAAACTGTCAAAATACTTTCTTGAGATTTGACAAAGGCACGTATATGCCAAAAATGATTGTTATGACTAAACAAACATAAGAAAAACTAAGGGTACTATAATTCATCGATTTAGGGCTGGATTGGGACGAAATCCTGATTTTTTTAAAAACATTTGTGTTGGTAACTTTTGTAAGCAAAAACCAAGTCGATATCTCATTGGTGTTAAGAGATATTGAGGAAACCTTTAAATCAGATTGTTCCTCTTTTCACCCCTTAGGCCTGGATTTTCGAAAAATCATTCTTAGTGAGTGTTTACGTCATGGAAGGAATATAATTACCGAATTTAATGTATCTATGTCCAAGGAAAGCTCTATTGAATAAAAAATACCAATTTACCCCTCTAGGGGTAATATTAAAAAAAAAAACGTCAAAACGCTTTCTAAAGGTTTTGAAAAGACATAAGTATGCCAAAAAGGAATGTTATATCTCAGCAAACGCACGCCATGATCCGCAACCCGCTATACAGAACTATTGAAAATATTGTTTTCAGATTTAATATGATTAAAATAAATTCAATTATTAAGTTATGGTTTTGGACAGTTTTGGTAGAAATAAAGACATATGTAAATATTTTATTTACTTTATTATTACCAAAGATAGGGAAAAACATGTTTTTAATTGGTATCATGAGCGTGCGTATCATTGCATTTATAATGGATTTTCTGAATTAAAACTACAGGCACGGCTATGAATTTACCGAGAGATTATAATTAGGAAACCAATTAAAAACATTTTTACCCGGTCTTTGATTATTACATACATATAAATTACTAGCTGAGTACTCGTGCAATTATTTTAAGTTATGGCTCTTTATAGATCACATTGCTGACTCTCTCCTCAGGTGTAGAATCACCCCGTTACAGGCTCATTAGTGTAAAATTCGTAGTTAGTTTCTAAGCATGTGCACGGGTAACTTTAGCCGATTTTCCGTGCATCGCGCAGGTGCATCGCAGAACTTGAATATATTTTGTTATAAGCTGTACTTGCGTTGCTACAACCTAGTGCTAGTGTAATTCAACAGCTTCTTATAGTAACTCTAGGTCCTAGAATTCAACAGTGAATAATTTTTATACTAAGAGCTTTGCGAGCATACTCACTGCTCGGCTGCGATCGTCATATTGCCGCTTTTAAAAAATGGGCGACAGTTTAAAACTCGCAAGAACAAACTAATTTTAGAATTTTGCAAGATGAAAGCGCCTTCATCTTTTGAAAATAAAAAATACGAAAATACATTGCACATTTACTGGAAATACTACCAAACATTTCAAACAGCGATCTTGCTGTGATAACAATTAATGATTGTTTAAATCCAAAAATAAATATTTTCCGCCCCTAAAATTGATGAACCGGGTTTCGGCGGCCTTGAGTTTTACTTTTTTTTCTGTACCTCTTTGTAAACTATATTTGCTGTTCTCCCGTCCGGTTGCAGTATTACCAAATTATTTGGGGAACTGACCCTTGAACAGGCCAAATAGAGGTGGCCATGAGAAAAACAGTCCTCTTTCAAGTCCACCCCAGCTTTTTTTAGGGATTGCCCCTGCGCCTTGTTGATAGTCATTGCCAGACAGATTCTGACGGGGAACTGTAACCTTCTAAATTGAAAGGGGTAATCAGAGGGTATGAGAGGGATGTAGGGGATGAAGACAGTCTGTCCCTCGCCACACCCAGTGAAGATGGTGGCTTCTATCACGTTGCGATAGAGAGCCTTCACCTGCAGCCTGGTCCCGTCGCAGATCTTCAAAGGGTTGAGGTTCCTGAGCAACATGATCGGGGCTCCAACCTTCAAGGTGAGGCGATGCGGAGGTATTCCAGGGGGGTTGAGAGTCTGGAGGAACTCTACAGGGTAGTTCACTGTGTCCTCCACTTCCACGACACTGTTCACCGAGGAATAGGTCTTCTCCTCAGCATCAAAGGCACTAAGGAGTATGTTGCTAATTTCCAGTGCCTTGTCGTTCTTTGGAGCAACAATAGCCCTCCCCCGAAGCCACGATAAAGATTTTTCACTTAGATTCTGAATGTCGGGATATATTTTGCTGGTGAGGCTGGCAACATCTTTAACGATCTGGCAAAGGTTTTTTGGAAGATCAATTTTTCCGTCCATCTCAGGTAAGTTACCATCACCAAGTCTCAAAAGAAGATCAGAGAACTCACCAGCTTTGACATCCCCTGTCAAATGAACCCTCATATTCTTTTTAAGGCACAGGCTATCAATACTGGGCCACAGGAATGACGATTTCAGACAGGCTTTGATCTCGTTGGCCCTGGTACCCCGTGGCACCACGGGTAAGGTCTGCCTGAAGTCTCCAGCTAGAAGGACGGTCACTCCCCCCATCATCCTATATGAACTGCGGAGGTCCTGCAGCGTTCTGTTAAGAGCCTCGATTCCTCTCTTGTGTGCCATAGTGCATTCGTTCCAGACAATGAGCTTGCACTCGTGAAACACCAGGGCCAAGAGAAGGAGATGTTGCACATGGGGCTCTCATAATTGTTTAGGTTGAGAGGCAGTTTGAATGCTGCATGTGCAGTCCTTCCACCTTGCAGAAGTGTTGCAGCAATACCAGAGGAAGCAGCGGCGACAGCGATATTTTTTCCACTTCTGACCTTGGCCAAGAGCAAATTGATGAGAAAGGTCTTTCCTGTTCCTCCAGGAGCATTGAGGAAGAGCACCTTGCCATCACCACTTGCAGCACTTGCTATCACCGTCTCATACACCTTCCTTTGATCATCTGTCAACTTGGGTTCGTTGTCACTGTTTTCGCTAAGTTGTCCATATCATAAGCCACTTCCCTCAAGTAATCGTTGCCACTCTGAACGCCACTGGAACGTGTTGGATCTGGCAGCCCATAATTCTTCAGAGCCTGTCCTTCCATGCCTCCTATCGTATCCTCAAGCAATATGAGACACATGTTGTAAATTATGTCCTTCACGAGGTTCGCACCAATTCCTGGATGGTCTTTCTCAAACTGACGCCTCAGGTCCTCAGAGAAACTGTCGCGGTGTTTTTCCCACAATGCCAGAGGATCAGAGACTTGGCAAAACAATAACATTATGGCGAACAACTCGCCCATTTTAAAAGGAGAGTCTGAAAGGGCAGCTTCTTCCAGGGTTTTATCCCAGTGGTCATCATCTTCCAACAATCCAAGAGCCTTGCATGCCGACTGATATGTAGGGTGGACGATGCCTTGGATGGTTCTCAGAGCGTTGAAAGATGTGGGTCCGCACACCTCATGAAGGAGCATGCGAAGGTAGTAGCACTCACTGTTTTTTGGATGCACCGTGTATACCCTGCCCAACACGTGCTTCATCCTCACCCCTGGCCATTGCTCGACCATCTTGCCCCGCGTTCTCCGCTTGAATTTACCAGACTTCCACGTGTAGTAACGGGGCACCTCGTGATAAAGCAGAGTCTTAGCAAAGTTATCTGCCTCACATAGATGGAAGAATCCAATCAAAGTGGTTTTTGGTGGATCAATGATCTTAGCCATGACATTATCGGGGGTAAAGTAAACTCTTTGACCGTTCTCGAGATGCACAGCAAGGTGGACGACTGGTGGATATCGCTCATGTATCGGGAAACCAAGGATGCGCCACAAGGCCTCAGAGCTGCTGATGTAGTGCCCTGCTTGATAAAGAAATATTTCGTCTTTATCTTCTACGGTGAAAGTGGCTTGATCACTTCTTTTGTTGACGTACTTGCAAATGTATTTGATAGATTTTACTGAATGGCAGAATTCAACATTGATATGGGCTTGGAAACTTCGCGAAAGTCCAGGGTTATATGGAACTACCCAGCGATTGTCCAATGTCATACCATTGACTTCAACGGTGAATCCTCCGTCGTCAGGGGACCTCCTCCTGTACTGAGGATAGCCGTCATCACCTGTCTGGGTCTCCCTGTTGAGAGGTTTAGGATAACGCTTGCTGCAGTTTCCATTGGACATGCAGGGTGAGTTTCTATTCAAACTGCCGCACGGCCCATGGATCATATTGGCCTTTACAATCTCATAGAGGGATGGATCTCTTTCTGGATCTGGTATCTCTGCTCTGATGACGTCGTCAATCTGTTGCGCCAGAATCTTGGTCTCTAGCCACAGGAGAATATGTACATTAGGAAGACCTCGCTTCTGCCACTCCACGGAGTACATAAAGCACCTCATATTTCCAAAGATGCACCTCTTGGTTAACAGCATCATCATCTTTTTGATCTTGAGATGGAAGACTCGTCCCACGATGTCATGACGATCATAAGCTTTTTGGCCAGGAAGAAGGGCCTCGGTGATGTCTCTCCAATTGAGATTACATGTGAATGTGATAAATAAGTCAGGGCGACCATAGTATCGTACGTAGGTCATCGCGTCTTGGGTCCGTTCATGCATATATCGTGGACTACCGGTGAAAGACGAAGGAATAATAACCATCTGACCCAACTCCATCACATTTGCATCCCTCCGTTTCACTGCGTCTTGTAAATGATTATAATTTTCCGCCCTTAATTTCTATTGGTTGTTTCGAATGAAATTCAACCGCTCAGTTTCTTTTTTAGCGTACATGTCTACCAAGAACTGGTTGAACAGACTGCAATAAAGGTGAAGATGACTGTCTTCTAAAATACGGTAAGAGTAGAAACTGTTTTGGTAAGGGGGACCTGGGTCGCGGGATCTACCTGCGGAATGGCGATAGAGTAGCCATCCTCACCCCTGCAGAATATCAAAGGGTATTGAAGAGCATCATAAGCTCTATGAGTCTCGCTGATCCTCGTCAATTTGTTGTCCCTGCTATTCAGCACGACATCTCTTTTTCCAAAATCCTGACTTACGATGATCAAGGCCACTTCACTAGTCGTAGGTTTGTTGTAGCGGCCCCTATGAGCATCTGCGGGCTTTTTATCAGCGTGAATGACCACCTTGAATTCCTTTTGTGCCTTGGGCACACTATCAATAGCGGCTTTGAAATCTCTCACGTAGACGTTGTGCACATGTAGTATCTTTTGAAGCTGAGATACTAACACAGCCTTGACATCTGCAAAAATATTACATCTTATTTGGGTCTCCCTCTCATCCTCCCCTACAAAGTAAACTTGGGTTCTTGCTGGGGCATCGGTAACAAACTTCCCACGCTATGGTTCACCTGGCCTTGCACCTTAAAAGTGGGCATAAAGTTCCCCTCACTCACTTCTTTCGCTCCAAACGATGTCATTTGGAAGCAGCTGTTGTATTTTCTAACTTTGTTCAGAAAGTGGCGGGAGTGGGGGTGTTGGTCAGTGAGGCGGCTGTTCAGAGGCTCGGGGAGATGCTGAAAAGGAGGCAGCTGAACCTTGCCACTAGAGCAACACAGACCAGGCGTCTCCTCCTTCCACTTCTTGGCTTTGCACCACTCGCAGACAGTGTCACAGGTACCCAGAGACAAATTCTTGCAAAACTCATATGAAATCCCTAGGTTGTAGGAGAATCCCGAGTCCCGTTTTTTTATCCAAGGTTTTAATGAGTGCCTGATCAATGCTTGTCTCTGAACATTAGGGTTTCTATGTCTATACCTTACTACTGATTCCCTATGCACCTGAACTTCCTTTCGCATATCACTATGCGTGAGCTGATACTTTGCAACAGCCTTTTTATTTTTTTCGGGATGTGTTTTCACATACTTCTGATATGCTAAGGTTAGTTGTTTCCTCCTGCTGGCATCTGTAAATCGTACCCGCCTTTTTTCCCAGGCTTCTTGGAAGAAGTTAGAGGCTCTTGAGTGGGGAGATCGCTCTGTGACGGAGAGGAAGAGAGTGAGGGATCAAACTGCGAGAGGGGCAAGAACAGGTCTGTAGCTGGGAAGGACGCCGGCAGGTACATATCAAAGTGACCCTGAAAGAGATCTCCTGAAAAACGGAGCCTCTTTACTTCTCCTTCGCCGACACTGTCTAAAAACAGTCCATTCCTGTACACTTCGAACCTGCAGGGAAAGAGCTCCCCAGCAGCCATCAGCTCGCAACTTGTACCGTAAGTGGTCTGTCGGGACATGTCAACCTGGTACGCCTTCTTGCTCGGGTAATTGTCCCCATGCTGGTTAGAGGTGTAGAACTTGAACCTCTCCCAGTGCTCCACCACATGCTTTACAACCTGCAGGCGCACCTCACACCCTATAACATTGGTGCCATACAGGGCGAACGATAGGGAGTGAAAGAGGCACCCACTATCTCCAGGCATTTTAATAGTTTGGTGAGGAACCTCTACACCATCGACTAACAGATTCTCCATTTTTTAAAACTAAATGAAACCAGCAATCCAAAATCAAATTCAAATCCAAAAGACGGGTCCAAGTAAAGAATAACAGTTGATCCAATCAAAGAGAAAATCAAAATCACAAATCCAAAATCCAAATCCAAAAGCCGAAATCCGAAGTATGTGATAGAAATTGGTGCAACCAGGGAGAGGGGTAATCTACTTTTAAAACATATGCGTAGAAATTTTCACAAAAAAAAAGCGTGGGCCAAATTCCGGAGAACGCGCTGAACCCGCCTCCTACTGGCTCTCTCAATGTAATTGTGAATTCACTGTATATCTACAGATTAATAATTTAAATTAATTAATTATAATAATTGTTATTAAATGAAATATAACTTAACAATTTTGAACTGTCAAACTATATTAACGCTCGATATGTTAACGCACCTGAAACAATGTGGCGATTGCCTGAATTAAGAATTAATGACCGCGGACATTCAGTGAACAACAAATAATGTACAATATTGCGCACAACGCACAGCAGCTAAACAGCGTCAAGCGAAGACTTCAATTAAGTGAAAAAATATTCCCTAAAACTATAAATGATCAGAACTCTGAACCTAATTAACCTACGAAAGTTTGGTTTGCACTAACGTGTTCAGATAATATTTCTGCAGACTGAGGCCTCATTTTATGTCTTAAAACTTCATACATTTTATTTTAAAAAAAAACTAAGAAAACATTCTGCCGTCCTGTTCACAGTGCTTTATATACACGATAAGGTCGAAGGAGAAATGCGAGATACAACTAACAGGCTAGTGGTGGAGAATTATCGATAGCACTATCGATAATTATCGATGTTTTTGACTATCGAAAATCATCGATTATTTTTTGAAACTATCGATAATTTCCGATAGTACTTTAAACGATTAAAAGAATTTATTTAACTTTTATTATGAAAACAGAATCACCTGGCGCTTGCGCACTTACAAAAAAAGCTTCAACAGAACTTCTGAGTTCCCTTCCGAGTTCTTTTTAAACGCTTTTTTGTAAGTGCGCAAGCGCTAGGCGATTCCGTTCCGATTCTAAACTGTGTTTCCAACACAGTTTAGAATCGGAACGGAAACCTTGTGGTAGGATATTGAGAAGTGACATTACTGTTGGCGGCGCTGTAAATCATGGCAAAATGGCTGAATTGTCTAGTATTCAGCTGTCAATATGCTAACAGGGAACAGGTTAATTTAAGCACAGTACATTTTTATTTTATGAAAATGTATCTATCGACGTTTTAACAAAAACACCAGAACATATGTAATAATTTCAAACAGTACTACAGTCGCGTAGTACAATATTTGACCACCAGACTGCGTATCCGAGCGCGTCAGTTCTCAATTGTAAAACAACAAGCCATTGTGAGAGATACTCACTCGGCCTCCCTCGTTGCTCAATATAATACAGGCCGATCACACCGAATAGATGCGATTTTAACATGCGCATATTTAGCTATATTCACAGTTGATATTCATTCATTCATCTTAGAAATGGATCCATCTCTAAATATTTTTTAAGGTTATGTACCCAAACTGTCAAACATTCGTGTTGAAACTAACCGCTAACCGTTCAGATATTCACCAAATTGTTTAATCAACGTACAGTCTGTTCCAAACGGTTAAGCGGAACTAGATTTTGCAATCTAGTTACTTTCATCGTTTAAATCGTGCCTTTCGGCCGTTTTGTTTAAGCTTTGTAAATCATACTTACAATAAACATTTTTTGGTTAAGGTTAATATCATTTTAAAATGTCATTTTCTTTATATTTTCATTTTTTGTGTCATTCTTAATACAAATTTCCCATTTATTTATTTTTTTGTCATTAAAATATCTAAAAAAATATTTAATTTTGACATATGTCATTCGTTTCCATGGTTTCATTGTTGGAATTTTAAATTTTGACATCCCAACGTGAAAAATGAAATAACCCAAGCAAGGTCCCTTCTCGTGACAACCTAAAAGAACTAAATTCCCATTTAGTTCCGCTTAACCGTTTGGAACAGACTGTACGTTTACGTTTAGGCGCTGAACGCGCCTAATATCTATGAAGAAGGTGAACTTGAAAAAAAAATGGCTGACTATCGAATATTATCGATAATTATCGATAGTCAAGGCCTATACTATCGGTAAATATCGATGGCGGCCACTATCGATGTTTCTCCACCACTATAACAGGCAGCAATGGAAACGTAAACAGTAAGGTTAAGATCGTACCGAGATCGTAAGAAGTCGGAATTGTTCGATTATTTCCGATTTTTATTATTTTTATTCGTGTTTTGATTATTTTCGCCTTGTTATTTTCTTTTTATTTCTATAAACCAGTCTTAATGTATTATTTAAAGTAGACCTTAAGATTTTTAAAGATTTCATATTTTCCTGAATCCATTGCCCATTGCAAATGGGAAAATCGAAATTTCGTTTTATATATGTCTAATATATTTCAAGAATGAGTATTTCTGCCAAATTTAATCGTCAACATTTAATCGTTTCCGATAACGCCTAAAATTTAATCCTTCTTTTTCACCTCTTTGTTTGGGTTTTGACTGGGCTTTGTCTATCTCTAAGTGAGTGAATTAAAATTTTATTATGTATTACAGATAGATATTGGTAACCTTTATAAACAAAAACCAAGTAGATAACTCATTTAAGAGATATTGTATGCTTACCTCATGGAGGGAATATACTTTGCGAATATCATGTATCTATGTCCAAGGGATGTTCTATTAAATAAAAAATATCCTTTTACCCCTTTAGGGGTGAAATTTTGAAAAACTGTCAAAACCATTTCGAGATATTTTAAAAAGACATCTATATGCCAAATAGGAATTTTACAACTCAACCAACACAGAAAATACGGCAGTTTCTATAATTGATACTGATTGTAGATTCACCCTTTATATATTATATATGTATATATATATATATATATATATATATATATATTTATCTGACCGACGTTGTCAAGCCATGTACATGCAACAGACAACCACAGACCCACCGAATCTAATGGGATTTCAGGAGTATATGTATCAAAAATAGAAAGAGCGTACTTTGCACTCCTGGAGCAACCTTCAAGGGGTAACGAATTATGAAAAAAACATTTTTGCTATATTTGATAACCGGTATTAAACCCCATACATGTTTACGTCGTAATCAGGTCATTTGTGTATAATTTGTATATGCTGACGACGTACTCAATCCCGTACAGTGTTGTCGGTATTTACATCGTTTCTGTAAACAAATATCCTCATGTTGACCTTCATTTGACGATTGTCTAGCGATAGTAATAAAATTTACGTATATTTCAATATGACATAATTTTTATTTTAGGATTAATAGTTCATTTATAAGGTTTCTCGGTTAATCTAATGTTTACTATTGACATTCAATGAATGTCCATAACAATTAATAGTATTTAAAAATTTATATGAGGCTAAAAAATTTCATTTTTGATCGGTTGCAGTGGTAATAATAAAATTATTTTTTTACTTGCATTCCGCTACATCCTCAGAGCTGTCTGTGTACTTCCTATGATTCTTTTCACTTACGAATTTTTAAAATTATTTAACTTCAACTTCGAAACTATTTTTCAAGAATGAAAGTGAATCTAATTTTTCTATTTCTTGATACGTTTTCCATTTACCATGTACGCCATAAAAACTTATACAGTCTGTTTCAAATGGTTAAGCGGAACTAGATTTTGCAATCTAGTTACTTTCATCGCTTAAATCGTGCTTTTCGGTCGTTTTGTTTAAGCTTTGTAAATCATACTTACAATTAACATTTTTTGGTTAAGGTTAATATCATTTTAAAATGTCATTTTCTTTATATTTTGATATTTTGTGCATTCTTAATACAAATTTCCCATTTATTTATTTTTTTGTCATTAAAATTTGTAAAAAAAAATAATTTAATTTTGACATGTCATTCGTTTCTATGGTTTCATTGTTGTAATTTTAAATTTTGACATTCCAACGTTAAAAATGAAATAACCCCAGCAAGGTCCCTTCTCGTGACAACCTTAAAGAACGAAAATCCCATTTAGTTCCGGTTAACCGTTTGGAACAGATTGTAGTATAATAAAACAATGATTCAAAACATTTTACTGTACGACCAACACAGAGCGTGTCATAATAGTTTTTTTTTATATATATAATAGTAATTTTATTTATGGGTGCTCCAACATCTAGGTTATTAGCACCCTGTTACACTAAGGAATTTCATATTTAAATTTACCACTGACCAACTGTCTTTTTAGGGTTTTGTAGGTATGACCAAAAAACCCTTATACCGTCATTTTGTCGTCTGTCTGTCTGTTCGGTAAAAATTGTAGCCAAACGTCTAAACCTAGAGAGTTGAAATTTGGCATGCTTATACAACTCTTTGACCCGCACATAGGAAAAATACTAAAACATCTAAAAAACATACCCCCCTAAAAATATAAACAAATATGTGCTCTTCGAAAACAAAAATATTTTTTTTAAATTCTGAGTAGGGTATCAAATGAAAACCCTTAGTACGTGGATTAACGATCAAATTTTTATTTTTGCAAAATAAATTATTTTGATGCGATTTTTGCCAAAATTGTGCAAAAAAAATTTTGTCCCACACCCTGTAGCCCAGATGGTTTAAACTAAAAATCTAAAAAAATTCTAAGAAATGTATATTGGTGTGAACCGAAATAGTACAACAGGAATTTTTGATCAGATTATGTTTTTGGAAAATAACGCATTTTTTGTGGTTTTTGGTTCACAAAGTACAAAAGTTATACCAATGTAAGACTCTCACATGCATAGCGTGCGATGGCTACATGCGTTAGAGCGCTCTTAAACTGGCTGGAAAACGAAGGGTTTCGAGTTCGAGTAACGGAGTGAATTTTATTTTTTCCTGTTTTTTTTTTGCATTTTTATTATGTTGAAATTATTTTGTCAAAATTCTAGTTATATTTTGACAAATGTTGTATTTAATTTTTATGAGCGTAAATTTAATAACCAGTCTTATTATATGATTAACAGACGATAAATTATTTTAAAAATATCGTTCATTTTGCCGTGATTACTACAAAGTAAAATTTGTCCTACACACTCAGCATACCGCCTTCACTTATTATATACCTGCGAAACCCTGAAATGTGTGAATATTCACACTTCACATCAATTTTTTATTTAAACACGATGTCTTAGTAATTTGGGGAAAAAATTATGATAACCCGAGTCTGCCCAAAGAATCGAATGGTAGTATTGAAATTTTCCGGAACAAACCGGAAGTACTGGATATCAAGGACAACTTTGATTTTTTAAATAGTAACGTATGCCGAGTTGGGTGTCTTTGGAGCTTTTGAGCGCTTTAACCTCTTAATCCGTGAATAAACAAACACATTTTTATTTTTGTAAAATCATTTAAAAGATTTTCGCCAAAAAGTGTTAGTTTCCCACCTTATCTCCTAGAGAGGTTGATCTAAAAATCTGAAAAAATCTCCATTATGTACATTGTTGGAAACCGGATTAGTTCAACAAGAATTTTTTATCTGATAAGTTTTTCGAAAATATCGATTTTTTGTGTCGTTGAAAAATGTAATTATTTAAAATTTTTTTTATTGTGATATCAAAAGAAAGTTCTTAAATAATTACACAGGTCCGGGGCCCTGATAAAATAGGGTTCCTAAAATGGTCTGCCATAAAATTTAAATTAACATAATATTTTCGAAAAACGGATTACATTTGTTATTGAATAATTACGGAATAACATTCTTGAATGAAAATATATATTCACAGAAAAAATATTTTGTTTGTAGTGATATAAAATATTTTTTTCACTGTCCGTTACAAAACAGATCACAGAAATAATATTGTTCTAAAACGGGAATGTAATCAAATAAATATATAACACCCAGCAATGATGAAAAGTTAAATACGTAAGATCCACAGATGCAAAAGTTTAATCTTAACAATTTACATATAAATGAAAGAATTGTATTAATGGTTTATCAGTCAGAGAGTTGAACTGTTAATGAGAGCGGCCCAAGTGCCTAAAGATGCGCGCGGGTGGCCAAAATATGTTATGGGGATCAAAATAAGTTAGGGGGCCCAAAATATGTTAGGGGTCCCAAAATATGTTAAGGGGCCCAAACTATAAAATCTTACCCAGGACCAGAAAAAAGATAGTTACGGCACTGTTTATCACTATTAAGAATGTGCTATTTTATTTGTAAATATTTCACTACTATAAATGTTTTTGTTAATTTGAAAAAAGATATACACTACCTTAGTCATAAATACAAAAAAACCATAACAGTATTAGCGATAATTTCGCCATGCATTAAAAAAATAATTAATTTAGTCAAAAACATCAAAACTGCAATATTTTTCAGAAACGAATTCTGATTCAAAAATTCCTCTTGACCGTATCCGGTTAAGAACTATGTACATTACTTAGAATTTGTTTCAGTTTTTTTAGTTTAACCCCTTTCGATTAAAGGGGAAAACTTTCTACGAGGAAATATGGCTACAGCTATAGTCCCGATAAAATCCTTAGAACCTTCCATTAAATTTAAATAATTTACTAAAAGTCCTAACATTTTTTTCTACATTTGCTTTGTCTTCAAGTCTTCAGTAGATTAATAAGAAATATATTATATAAGGCTTCATTTATTTATATTTATCAGTATTTATAAATGGCATAATTTTTCTCAATTTCATAAACGTATTTCTCACTATTAACAATGTGTTATTTGTTTTTCATTATTTTCAAGTATTTCATTACTAAAAATGATTTAATCCTCTTTGATACCTTAAAAATAAAAGGTTGAATCACAACGTATAATAGTATAATAGTGTGGTGTTAAAAACTCGGTCCTCAGCTGTTAATTTTTTTTTTATATATTATATTTTTAAATTCAAAAAAAGGCACACTATATTAGCCATAAATACAAACAATCCATACATTATTATCTATAATTTAGCCACGAATTAAAAAAATAATTAATTTTGTCAAAAACGCAAATACTGCAATAATTTTCAAAAACGCAAGCTGGTCAAAAAATCCTCTCGTACGTTCCCGGTTCACATCATTGTAAATTACTTATAATATTTACAGATTTTTAGTTTAACCCCGTTGGGTAAAAGGGGGCGGGAAAAGATCTTTTTTAGCACATTTTTGGCTAAATTCGTGTTAAAAAAAAAACTAATTTTTAAAAACTACTTTTCGTTCCCTAATTTACTTCTAAAAGGCTTTCTTTTGACACCACACAATAAATTTTAAAAAAATAATTGAAAAAACTTATTAAAAATTCCCGTAAAACTATTCGGGTTCCCATCAATGTTCATTATGGAGATTTTTTTCAGAATTTTAGTTCAACCCCTCTGAGAGATAAAGTGGGGGACAAAAATTTCTTGGCATATTTTTGGCAAATATCCCATAAAAAAAAACAGATTTTTCATAAATAAAACTTTGCTTATTGATCCACAAATTAAAAGGTTTCATTTGTTATGCCATTCATAATTTTTAAAAAAATATTTTTTTTATTTTTTATTAAATACATAATTGTTTATATTTATCTCGGGATGTATTGAACTCTTAGTATTTTTCCTATATGTGGGACAAAGAGTTGAATAAGCATGTCAAATTTGAACTTTCTATTTTAAGCCGTTTGGCTACAATTTCTATCCTACAGACAAACACATGAGTGACGTTATAAGGGTTTTTTGGAGGTCATATCTACCCTAAAAAAGGAAAACGGATCGAAATGATGACAAACATAAAAGAATAGCACTGCGTGTTACTATATTAAAGAAAAATAAAAATTATTTAAAATAATTTAATTTTTATTATAGTTGAAGGTAATGGGATTCGGACCAGTCAGAAAATAAAAACAAATTTATTAACTTCGCTAACGTTTCGATTTTATTTAAATCTTCATCAGAGCTTAGTTAATAGTCACGATATAAAATAAAAGTTTTAAAATTAATAACGAACACATCATATTGTCCGGTTATTGAACTCAGAGATAAGTAATTACTTATCTGATAATTTTCTAAAAATTGTAATTTGAAATTTTTGACACAAAGATTAAAATGAATAAATAAATAGACAAGTAATTAGTGATACTATTTTTATTAATAAGGACCTATATTTCCTGCATTCCAAATTAATAACCATAATTAAATGGTTTATTGACAAGTGAAGACACATTTCCCCTGAAGTGAGATAGTTCTTTTTTAATTTTACTTATATATTAGATTTTATTTACTCTTTGTCTTGCAACATACACAGATATTTTCACCTTTTTACCTTAATCCATTCAAATTTTAAATAGTAACCGTTTCGACTAGAATATTTTTGTACATTAGGTAATATAAAGCTTACTTTAGTCTAAAATAACAAAGATTGTGTAGGTGTCGTGAGTATATATAATATGTGATAGCCATATTACTTTTACAGACCCGGTATGTATCTTGACAGACCCAAACAGTGTTGCCAAGTTTCGGGTCTGTGAAGGTATATAGTGTATAGCGGGTCTGTATAAGTCGTATGGATTACAAATATTTTATACAAGCCCGACACGCGCACCATCTTCACAGAAATTTCGTGAACTAAATTTGTATAAAAAAACACGTTCTACCGCTTTCCCAGACCCACCTGAAACTCATTGCTAAAGTTTGTTTGAGGCCTAATTCGTACTTCTAGCATAGAAAACGTTGTCAGACCCGATGCCGGGTCTGAGCTTGTCACTTTTGGTCTGGTAACGCCTGCAGAGTATAGCGAGTTGGGTCTGTATAAGCGGTGAAACAAATATATATATATATATATATATATATATATATATATATATATATATATATATATATATTAACAGCCTTGCGGCCAATAAAAATACATACAAATTAAACAAACAAGATAAACTATACAAAAAATAAATAAATAAATAATGAACAAAAATAAAGAACATATAAAGTTTGAAATTGTCCTCAATAATACTATTATACAACTAGCTGAGCACCCGTGCTTCGCTACGGTATATTGACGATCTCGTTAGTGTCATTAGTGTAAAATACTCAGTTTGTTTTTAAACATGTGTATGGGTAACATTTATAAGCAAAAACCTAGTCGATCTCTCATTTGTCCTAAGAGATATTGAGGAATCCGTGAAAAAACATTTTACTCTTTTTCACCACATAGAGGTCGAACTTCAAGAAATCCCTTCATAGTGGGTTCTTACGAACAAACGAAGGAAATACGAAGGGTTCTATACCCTGAAGGCTGAGTCACCCTTTTTGGGGTTGGTTAGGGTAAAATTTTAAAATAAGTTTAAGTTTAACTAAGCATGGGTAACTTTTGTAAGCAAAAATCAAGTCAATATCTCAAAAGTTCTAAGAAATATTGAGGAATCCGTGAAATCAAATTTCAGCCCTTTTCACCCCTTTAGAATTTTGAAAAGTTTAATATTAGTGGGTGCTTACGTCATGGAAGGAATATATTTCCCGAATTTCATGTCTCTATGTCAAGAGACGATCTATCGAATACAAAATACCAATGAACCCTGTTAGGGATAAATTTTAAAAAAATGTCAACACGCTTACTAAATATTTTAAAAAGAAAGCTAAGTAGGTTTCTATTTAATAGACCCCTATGTAAGGTTTCTATAATTCACCCCGAATATAGATTCATGCCTTTAGGGGTTGATTAGGGCAAAATCCTGAATTTTTTTTTGCTAAAATTTCTATGAGTAACCTTATCTAAGAGATATTGAGGAATTCCTGAAATCATATTTCACCCCCTTTTTACCCCCTTAGAGGTCTACTTTCGAAAAATCACTTCTTAGTGGAATATATTTTGCGAATTTCATGTATTTATGTCCAAAAAACGTTCTATCGAATAAAAAATACCCATTTACCCCTTTAAGGGTGAAATTTTAAAAAACTGTCAAAATTATTTAGAGGTATTTTAAAAAGACATCTATGTTCCAAAAAGGAATGTTATGATTAAACAAACACATGAAATACGACAAGATGTATAATTCACCCCGAATGTAGATTCACCCCTTTAGGGGTCGATTAGGATAAAATACTGAAATAAGTTTTTGGCATTTGTATAGGTAATCTTTATAAGCAAAAATCAAATTGCTCATAACTTATTGGTCCTAAGAAATTTTAAGGAATCCTTGAAATCACATTTCCCCCTTTTCGGACGCAATTTTTAAAAAAATTCAAAACCATTTCGAGATATCAATAAAAAACAACCATCAGCCAAAAATAATTGTTATGACTCAACAAATACAGGAAATACGACGGGATGCATAATTAAGTCCAAATGTAGATTCACCTTTTTAGGTGTTGATTAGGACAAAATCCTGAAATAAGTTTTTCGGCCTTTGTATTAGTAATCTTTATAAGCAAAAACCAAATCGATATTTTATTGTTCCTCAGAGATATTCAGAAAATCATTGAAATCTCATTTCACCCCTTTTAACCCTTTAGGCGGAAATTAAAATAACCGTGAAAACTATTTCGAGATATTTAAAAAAGACACCTATGTGCCAAAAAGGTATGTTATAAGTCAACCAACACAGAAAATGACTGCATGTATAATTCACCCCAATTGGAGATTCACTCCTTTCGGGGTTGATTAGGGCAAAATCCTAAAATAGGTTTTTCGGCATTTGAATGAGTAATCTTTGTAAGCAAAAACCAAGTCGATATTTTATTGGTCCTAAGAGATATTAAAAAATCCTTGAGTTCACATTTCACCCATTTTCACCCTTTAAGGATGTAATTTTAAAAAACTGTCAATACCATTTCGAGATATTTTAAAAAGACACCTATGTGCAAAAAATAAATTTTATAACTCAACAAACACATGAAATACGATGGGATGTATAATTCACCCCGTTTGTAGATTCATCCCTTTAAGGGTTGATTAGGACAAAATCGTGAAATAAGTTTTTCGGCATTTGTATGGGTAATCTTTGTAAGTAAAAACCAAGTCGGTATCTTATTGGTCCTAAGAGATATTAAAAAATCCTTGAGTTCACATTTCACCCATTTTCACCCTTTAGGGACGTAATTTTAAAAAACTGTCAATACCATTTCCAGATATTTTAAAAAGACACTTATGTGCCAAAAATAAATTTTGTAACTCAACAAACACAGAAAATACGACGGGATATATAATTCACTCCGATTGTAGATTCACCCCTTTAGGGGTTGATAAGGACAAAATCCTGAAATCAGTTTTTCGGAATTTGTATAGGTAATTTTTGTAAGAAAAAAGCTATCTTATTGGTCCTAAGAGATATTAAAGAATCCTTGAAATCACATATCATCCCTTTTCACCCTTTAGGGTTGAAATTTTAAAAAACTGTCAAAACCATTTCGAGGTATTATAAAAAGACACCTATGTGCCAAAAAGAAACCTTATAACTCAACAAACACAGGAAATACAACGGGATGTAAAATTCACCCCGATTGTAGATTCACCCCTTTAGGGGTTGATTAGTACAAAATCCTGAAATAAGTTTTTCGGCATTTGTATGGGTAATCTTTGTAAGCAAAAACTAAGTCGATATCCCATCGACCCGAAGAGATATTAAAGAATCTGTGAAATCACATTTCACCCCTTTTTCGCCCCTTAGGGGTTGAATTTCGAAAAATCCCTTCTTAGTGGGTGCTTACGTCATGGAGGGAATATGCTCCCCAAATTTCAAGTTTCTAGGCCCAGGGGTACGGGCTGGGCGGTGATGAGTGAGTCAGTCAGTCAGTCAGTCAGGACACTGCCTTTTATATATATAGACTAGCTGAATACCCGTGCTTCGCGACGGTATATTGACGGTTTGCCATCATCGTGCAATTATTATAAGTCATGATTCTTTATAGATCACATTGCTGACTCTCTCCTCATGTGTAGATTCACCCCGTTAGAGGCTCATTAGTGTAAAATTCGTAGTTTGTTTCTAAACATGTGCACGGGTAACTTTTATAAGCAAAAATTCTGTCTTTTATTCTAATCTCATCTGTCCTAAGAGATATTGTGGAATCCGTGAAAAACCATTTTACTCCTTTTCACCCCATAGGGGTCTTACCTATATGCCAGAAAGGAATGTTATAAATCAAGAAGCACAGGAGATATAAAGGGTTCGATGCTTACGTTATGGAAGGAATATATTCCCGGAATTTCATGTATCTAATCATAAATATACCTATTTATCCCTTTATAGATAAAAAAAAAAACGTTTAAAAGATTTTCTAAAGATTAGAAAAAAATATATATACCAAAATGGAATGTTATAACTCAACAAACAAATAAGTTACGGAACATTATATAAGTCGCCCTGATTTAATATAGATTCTCAAAATCAAAATCAATATACCATTGGACCTAAGAATCCGAGGAAAAACATTTTATCACTTTTCATCCCCTAGGGGTCGAATTTCGAAAAATTCCATATAAGCGGGTGCTTGCGACATGGAGGGAATGTATTTCCTGAATTTCATATCTCTATGTCAAGGGACGTTCTTTCTAATAAAAAATACCAATTTACCCCTTTAAGGATGAAATTTTAAAAACTTTTAAAACGCTATCTAAATATTTTAATTAGAAAATTATATACCAAAATAGAATGTTATAACTCAGGAAATACAAAGGTTTCTATAATTCACCCCAAATGTAGATTCACCACTTTAGGGGTAGATTAGGGCAAAATCCTGAATTACTAATTCAAAACTTTGTATGGGTAACCTTTGTAATCAAAAACCAAGTTAATATCTCATTGGTCCTAAGGTATATTGAGGAATCCTTCAAATCACATTTCACCCCTTAGGGCTCAAATTTCGAAAAATCTCTTCTTAGTGGGTGCTTACATCTCGGAAGGAATATACTTCCCAAATTTCATGTCTCTATATCCAAGGGAAGTTCTATCGAATATAAATACCCATTTAACCCCCTCCCCCATTTACATTTAGAGGTGAAATTCTAAAAGACTGTCAAAACTATCTAGATATTTGAAAAAGACACGGGTGTGCCAAAAATGAATGTTATAACCAGTGGCGGCTGAGACAGGGAGGCGCTGGGACACTGACGTCCTAAAAAATTTTAGTAAAAAAGCTAAATTTAATACTTTATTTATACTTCTTTAAAATTGCATTAAAGTAGCTAGATATATCTGCATATTTTTATTTTTATTATTTCTTATTCAAAGATTTTTCATATAAATGTTAGATTTAAAAAATTTAAATCAAGACAACTCTTCCGAGCGTTGTTGGACACTCCACGGAGTGTCCAAAGATACAGCGTTGCCACATGCAATATCTAATGTTCTTATCTACATATGTAGCAAAACTTTCCTAGTAACGGCAACAGCGGCGAAGGTTAGTGTTGCATGTATTAGTGAATTACGGCCGGTGTCCCGCACCCGGGTGACACTCTTATGGACCGACCTTGGACAACTGTTTTAGTTTTTGACCGGTTCAGAGATGGCGAGAGAATGCAAAATAAATAGATATATTACGAACGTAGCCGACTTCGAACGACCAGTAGCTTCGTGTTGTGTTGTTTTTAAGTCGCTGAGTAACTGCCATTATTTTTAGTTTGGAGTTAATTAGTTTTGTTTATTTTGATATTGTGTTTTGTGTTTTCTTTTGTAAATTATGTTAATGTCCAGATAATAGTATATGAAAAATAAAATAACTCTACTTTTGGACAGTCAGTATTTATTTTCGAATCACAACGTTTCGCTGTTAGATAAACAGCTGTATTTCTAACAGTGAAAAGTTTTGTTTCTAAAATAAATATTGACAGTCCAAAAGTAAGTTATTTTATTTCTCAGTAATTATAATGTAATTTTGTGTTCCAAAAATAAATAGCTTAGATCTTTTATTTAAATTTATTTATTTAGATTCCTTATATATATTATTACAGGTTTTTAAATATATGTATTTTTTTGTTTATTGTAAAACTTTTGTTAATATAAATAACAAAATGTTGCAATACACAAAAAAATATATATTTCATACAATAATTATAAACCTAAAACTGATAGTGTAATTCAAATTTGGCGGTTCAGTTTTTTAGTATTTGGCTGGTTCGTAGGAGCGCTGTTAGACGTACTAAATTTTCTTGCTGGGACTGTCCGTTCTTCTTATATGTTCTGTGGTGTCCCGTAGCTTAGTTCGGTCGTTGTGATTTGTGACAAGTACTTAAACGTGAAAATGAATCGAATGAAGCACGTTAGTGTTATTAAAATATACTGTATATTTTAATACAACTAACGTGCTTGACTATGAAACAAAATTATTAATAAAAAATCAGCTGTGGCCACCACAGGACCGACCGCCATTATAAAGTACTTGTATAAAATATATTCTAGCAGCAGAGTAGAAATAACTTGGCCTAATATTTTCTAACAGAGATATTATTTATCATGACCATGGAAACGTTACATATAAGTATGAAAATTTGAGACTGAAAAAATGTTACAAAAATTTACGACAAATTTTTCGAAATTTTTCGTTTCATCAAAAAACATCTCAAATAAAAGTTATTAGTTATTGCATTTGTAGCAACTTTTGTTAAATACATTTTTTCGAAATATTTTTCTGTTGCTAAATATTCGCAAAAATCTTAAAATCGACACGAGTAAACTCCCATTTTTAGTCAACCGATTTTTACCAAAAGTTGATCAACTCGTGCCATTGATGGCAGAAGTTTAAATATGAAGTTTCATAAAAATCCTTTTAGCCGAATTTGCTCTATACGTGTACACAGACAGACAAGCGGACGGACGGACAGATGGACAGACGGACGGACAGACAGACCGACAGACATCGTGCTAAAAATAGTCAAAACGTTATGTAGGGACCTCAATTCGTGGAGATCCATCGAAATCTCGAAATCGGTATGATCAAAATACCTCCCTTATATATGTTGGCGGTCGGTAAAAATATGGGTCCTCATCGGCCAAAATTGAATATTTCCCAACAGGATAAAAATGGAAATAGAACATTTAATAGAAAGTTTAGTGAAAAACAATATTTAAATACAAGTTGGTTGTGTGGATGTGATAAATAAAATGTTTTTTTTTTTGTTTCCTGTGTTTGATTTGTTCATCAGACGCATATGAAATAAAGACGGTAAATAGTGTTAAAGATATTAAACATTGCAAAGATAAAGTTCTTAAACATAATGTGTCTCATAAACATATGCATTATTCGGTCAAATTTGCCATGCTGGGATCGGTAAATATACGATTTCAACTTGATACTGCGTATAAACTTTCAATTAAAGAACATAACTAAAAGGTTAAATCTAACATTTAAATACATGTGAATATGTGTAGGTATCTGCTTAATTAATAACCAAATATGTTATGTTTCTGACTACAAAGCATTGTCATAATAATATTGCAATTTTAATAATAATAATAATAATAATAATAATAGAAGTAATAACTACAAAAATGATAATAATATTGACCATAAATCTTAATAAAAGTGCCAGATTTGTCAGTTTTTCTAGTTGCAGAACATATTTTCAGGTATGTTTTATTTATTTACTTTTTTCTCGTATAACTATATTTTAATAGATATATATGGGAAAAAAGTGTCCCCCCAAATAATTTACTCACCAGCCGCTACTGGTTATAACTTAATAAACACAGGAAATACGACGTGTTGTATAATTCACCCTGATTATAGATTTACCCCTTTAGGAGTTGATTAGGAAAGAATCCAGAAATAAAATTTTCGGCATTTGTATACTTAATCTTTATAAGCAAAAGCCAAGTCGATATCTTATTGATACTAAGAGATATTAAGATCCAAGGAATCCTTGATATCACATTTCAGCACTTAGGGGTTGAATTTCAAAAAATACCGTCTTAGTGGGTACTTACGTCATACAGGGAATATACTTTACGAATTTCATGTATCTTGTACAGAGGACGTTTTATCGAGTAAAAAATACCCATTTACCCCTTTAGGGGTGAAATTTTGAAAAAATGTCAAAACTATTTCGAGATATTTTAAAAAGACACCGATATGCTAAAAAGGAATGTTATAACTCAATAAACACAGGAAATACGAAGGGTTGTATAATTCACCCCGATTGTAGACCCCTATAGGGGTTGATTCGGACAAAATCCTGAAATAAGTTTTTCGGCATTTGTATAGGTAATCTTTGTAAGCAAAATCCAGGACGATATCTTATTGGTCCTAAGAGGTATTGAGGAATCCTTGAAATCACATTTCGTCCCTTTTCACTTCTTAGGGGTGGAATTTCGAAAAATCCCGTCTTATTGGGTGCTTACGTCATGGACGGAATATACGAATTTTATTTATTTATGTCCAAGGGATGTTCAATCGAATACAAAATTCCTGTTTACCCCTTAAGGGTGAAATTTTAAAAACTGTCAATACCATTTCGAGATATTTTGAAGACACTTATATGGCAAAAGGAATTTTATAACTCAACAAACCCAGGGAATATGATGGGTTGTATAATTAACCTTGTTCGGAAATTCACCATTTTAGGGGTTGATAAGAACAAAATCCTGAAATAGTTTTTTTAACATTTATATGGGTAATCTTTGTAAGTAAAACCAAGACGATATCTTATTGGTCCGTAGAGATATTTAGGAATCCTTGCAATTACATTTCACCCCTTAGGGGTTGAATTTTGAAAAATCCCGTCTTAGTGTATGCTTACCTCATGGAGGGAATATACTTTGCGAATATCATGTTTCTATGTCCAAGGGATGTTCTATTAAATAAAAAATATCTTTTTACCCCGTTAGGGGTGAAATTTTGAAAAATGTCAAAACCATTTCGAGATATTTTAAAAAGACATCTATATGCCAAATAGGAATTTTATAACTCAACCAACACAGAAAATACGGCGGTTTCTATAATTGTTTCTGATTGTAGATTCACTTTTTTAGGGGATGATTAGGACAAAATCTTGAAATAGGTTTTTTAACATTTATAAGGATAATCTTTATAAGCAAAAACCAAGGCGATATATTATTGACCTAAAAGAAATTGAGGAAGCCGTGTAAATACATTTCACCCCTTGTCACCCCTGAGAGGTCCAATTTCGAAAAATCATTTCTTAGGGGGTTCTTAAGTCATAAAAGGGATATACTCCCCGAATTTTATGGTTCTTTGTCTAGACGAAATTCTATCGAATAAAAAATACCAATTTACCCCTTTAGGGGTGAAAATTATAAAAACGGTCAAAACACTTTCTAAATATTTTAAAAAGGCACCTATATGCCAAAAAGGAATTTTATAACACAATAAACACAGAAGATGCGAAGGGTTCTATAATTCACCCTGATTGTAGCTTCACCCCTTTAGGGGTCGATTAGAACAAAATCCGGAAATAAGTTTTTTAATATTTACATGAGTAATCATTGTGAGCAAAAACCAAGTCGATATCTTATTGGATCTAAGAGATATTAAGAAAACCGTGAAGCCACATTTTACCCCTTTTAACCCTCTTTTCACCCACTTAGAGGATGAGTTTCGAAAAATCCGTTCTTAGTGGGTGCCTACGTCATGGAGGGAATATACTCGCCGAATTTCATGATTGTAGGTTCAGTGGTTTGGGCTGGGCGTTGATTATGAGTAGGTAGCTTAGTTACGATTTTATATATATATAGATTACATTATAAGAAATAACGTTTTAATACATTATTGTAAGATAATGTGGTGACAGACTAAATTTGTCTATGAACAGCTGACCATTTCATATTAAAAGTGTTATCACAAGTAATGCAGTTATGAACAAGCTTGTTCACAGACTTCATTAATCTGTCACGCAGGTTAAAAACGTATTTCCTGAGGACAGTCATACAAGTACATACATACATCATTCATTACAAACATTTCACTAGCGCTACAATATTTATGTAACCCATTGATAACTCTAAATGCATTATTGTAACATGTTGTTAATTTACGTACGCTAGATCGGGTTGTATTAATCCATAGTGCAGACGTATAAAAACTTCCGCAAAATGTATGAAACAAGTATCTGCGTATATCTTTACTACATTTAGAGAATCGCCGGTGTAACATATTTGCTCTGACACACAAAGAGCGACATTGTCGATCGACATCTAAACAATCAGAGAGATTATCACTAATCACATGACCAAGGTAACACATATGGGACACTTTTTTCACATTTTCACGGTTGAGCTTAATACCAGGCACTTCATGTCTTTTAGATCTGGGCTGGAATACGATGTACTCGGTTTTGTTGACGTTGTGCACCATACCATGTTCCATAGCATAGGATTCACAGATTCCCAATAGTTTTCTCAAACCGGATACTGATGGGGCAAGAACTACCATGTCGTGCGCGTAGCTTATGTGATTTATAAGTGTAGAGCCAATCACACAGCCGACGCGTTCTTTGTTCAACAGTGTACTAAGATCATCCATGTATACGTTGAACAAAAGTGGAGATAGAAGCCCACCCTACCTTAGTCCAGTGTCCTGCATATACGTACTGGATTTCACCGACCCCCAGCGCACTCTTTTTTGTTCTTTGTCAAACCATTCGGATAGTACTGAGATAATTCGAGGCTTGACTTCTCTTCTTTCCAGTATATTTAACAGCCTTCCACTATCTACTTTTTCAAAAGCACGGCTAAGGTCGAGCAATCATGCATATACAGGCGTCTCTTTCTTAATATACTGATTAATGGTTGACTTCAGAGTGAATATTGCCATATCAGTACCATGTGCCTTTTTAAAGCCATACTGATTATCAGCACAGTTTAATCTATGAGCACATTTTGACATTAAAATTTGTTCTAAGATTTTTGACAGTACTGTGGCAATGGCTACGGGGCGGTAATTCGCACTTGATGTCACTGTGCCGCTTTTGCCCTTCGGAACTGGAACAACATCCGTCTCGATCAGTTTTGGCGGTAGATGACGATGAACCATCATGAATGTGAAGCAAACCGCTAGTAGAATATGTAACTGAGGAGGGGCATGTATGATGTGTTCCCCCCTCAAACCGTCTGGACCCGCGGGTTTACCATGTTTCAGCATATTCACAGCTTCCTGCACGTTCACACATGTGATAAGACAATCTTCCGTAGGAACTAGGTCGGAGTCATCAGCAAAGGCAGTGCTGACACCCCCTACCGAGCTATTTAGAAATGTCTGTCTCCAATGTTCGACGATCTCTTGATCTTCTGTAATCCCATCAATATGAGCTGGCTTCCCAGCCCTAATTTTCGTATTGGTATGTTGCCAAAATTTTGAAAAATCTCTTGACTGATACCTATAGGCAAGCTCATCAGCCTTGACTTGTTCTTGGGACCGCAGATGATTTTTGAGACTTAGCTTAAAGCGGGCACGAGTGACAATTCTCTCCTGGTTGATACTACCTTCCCTCGGTCTACCGGCGTCAAACTAGTTACGTAGTGCTAACTTGGCCGCTCTGTTCGCTGATAATAATTCCCCGTTCTCATTCCATCCTCTTATTCTGCACTGTGCAACACGTTTCTTGTTTCTTCCACACACCGACGTAGCAGCACTAGTGATGGTACTGACTATTCGACCGTAAAAGTCATCAATTAATGTTAGATGGCGCACATTCACACAGTTTGTTCTGTCACACATAACTAGTTCACGCGGAATCTCAATTTTCTCTAACTCGTTCACAATTACTCTGCTATAACACTCACTCTTACTATCACTCCACGGCACCTTATTGCAGTCTGTCGAGGCATGATGATAATTCGCAGATTCTCGTACCGAAGCATCCACCTTGAAGTATAAGGGTAGATGATCTGAGTAGGGACACAGATAATCAATCTTCACATTCGAGATGCTATTCGCAAAAGATCTTGAAACCACGCAGTGATCCAGCCAAGATGTTGTATGAAATGCGTCGCTAACATACGTATAACTGTCGGGCGGCAACATTTCCAAGTCCGCCACGGCGTAGTCGAACTCATGGCAATATTCTAACAGTTCATTCACGAATATAGGAATCTGGATCAGAATTAAAGTCGCCAGCGATTAAAACATTTGTGACGTCACTGTCAGATGCGACAGCTTCTATTTTCCCCAAGATTTTCCTCAAGTGAATTAGTAGGCATGTATACATTTATGACAAGTTTTAGGGGATGATTAGGACAAAATCTTGAAATAGGTTTTTTAACATTTATAAGGATAATCTTTATAAGCAAAAACCAAGGCGATATATTATTGACCTAAAAGAAATTGAGGAATCCGTGTAAAGACATTTCACCCCTTGTCACCCCTGAGAGGTCGAATTTCGAAAAATCATTTCTTAGGGGGTTCTTAAGTCATAAAAGAGATATACTCCCTGAATTTTATGTTTCTTTGTCTAGACGAAATTCTATCGAATAAAAAATACCAATTTACCGCTTTAGGGGTGAAAATTAAAAAAACGGTCAAAACACTTTCTAAATATTTTAAAAAGGCACCTATATGCCAAAAAGGAATTTTATAACACGATAGACACAGAAGATGCGAAGGGTTCTATAATTCGCCCTGATTGTAGATTCACCCCTTTAGGGGTCGATTAGAACAAAATCCTGAAATAAGTTTTTTAATATTTACATGAGTAATCATTGTGAGCAAAAATCAAGTCGATATCTTGTTGGACCTAAGAGATATTAAGAAAACCGTGAAGCCACATTTTACCCCTTTTAACACTCTTTTCACCCACTTAGAAGATGAGTTTCGAAAAATCCGTTCTTAGTGGGTGCCTACGTCATGGAGGGAATATACTCGTCAAATTTCATGATTGTAGGTTCAGTGGTTTGGGCTGGGCATTGATTATGAGTAGGTAGCTTAGTTACGATTTTATATATATAGACTAGCTGAAAACCCGTGCTTCGCTACGGTATATTGATGGTCTCATTAGCGTAAAATCCTCAATTTATTTTTAAACTTGTGTATGGGTAACTTTTATAAGCAAAAACCTAGTCGATATCTCATCTGTCCTAAGAGATATTGAGGAATCCGTGAAAAAACATTTTACTCTTTTTCACCACACAGAACATGAAAAAATCTTTCTCAGTGGGTTCCTACGTCATACTGAGGAATGTACTCTCCGAATTTCTTATTTATAACAAAAAATACTAATATAAGAGTGAAATTTAAGAAAACTGTCAAAACACTATCACAAGATTTTAAAAGGTCACCTATATGCCAGAAAGTAATAATATAACTCAAGAAGCACAGGAGATACGAAGGATTTCCCCCAAATTTCATGTCTCTTTGTTAAGGGACGCTCTATAGAATAAAAAACAACTAATTTACTCCGTTTAAAACTGTCAAATGCCTTCTAAATAGAAACCTATGTACCAAAATTAAGTGTTATAACTCTGGAAATATAAAGGTTTTTATAATTCACCCCGAATGTGTATTCTACCATTTAGGGGTTGATTAGGGCAAAATCGTGAATTTATGTTTTAAACATTTGTATGGGTAACATTTGTAAACAAAAACCAAGTCAATATATTATTGGTCCTAAGAGATATTAAGGAATCCTTGAAATCACATTTCACCCCTTTTCAACCTTTAGGAGTGAAATTTTAAAAAGCTTTCAAAACCATTTCGAGATATTTTAAAGACACCTATGTGCCAAAAAGTAATGTTGCAATGAAACGAACACAGGAAATAAGACGGGATGTATAATTCACCCCGACTGCAGATCCACCCCGTTAGGGGTTGATTAGAACAAAATCCTGAAATAAGTTTTTCGGTATTTATATGGGTAATCTTTGTAAGCAAAAATTAAGTCGATATCTTATTGGTCCTAAGAGATATTAAGGAATTCTTGAAATCACAATTCACCCTTTTTCACTCTTTAGAGGTGAAATTTAAAAACACTGTCAAAACCATTTCGAGATATTTTAAAAAGACACCTATGTGCCAAAAATTAATGTTGCAACTAAACGAACACAGAAAATACAACGGGATGTATAATCCACCCCGATTATAGGTTCACCCCTTAGGGGTTGATTAGGACAAAATCCCGAAATTTGTTCTTAGATCTACCCCTTTAGGGGTTGATTAGGACAAAATCCTGAAATATGATTTTCGGCATTTGCATGAGTAATCTTTGTAAGCAAAAACCAAGTCGATATCTTATTAGTCCTAATATTCTTAGGAATCCCTGAATTCACATTTCACCTCTTTTCACCCTTAAGGGATGCAATGTTAAAAAAATGTCAATAACATTTCGATATATTTTAAAAATACACATATGTGCCATAAAGTAATTCTATATCTCAACAAACACAGGAAACAAAACGGGATGTATAATTCGCCCCAATTGTAGATTCACCCCTTTAGGGGTTGATTAGGACAAAATCCTGAAATAAGTTTCTTGACAATTGTAAGAGTAATCTTTGTAAGCAAAATTCAAGTCGATATCTTATTGGCCCCAAGAGATATTAAGGAATCCCTGAATTCACATTTCACCCCTTTTCACCCTTAAGGTATGCAATTTTAAAAAACTGTCAATAACATTTCGAGATATTTTAAAAAGACACATATGTGCCAAAAAGTAATTTTATAACTCAACAAACACAGGAAATACAACGGGATGTATAATTCGCCCCAATAGTAGATTCACCCTTTTACGGGTTGATTAGGACAAAATCTTGAAAAGAGTTCTTCGGCATTTGTATGGGTAATCTTTGTAAGCAAATATCAAGTCGATATCTCATTGGTCCTAAGAAATATTAAAGAATCCCTGAATTAACATTTCACCCCTTTTCACCCTTAAGGGATGCAATTTTAAGAAACTGTCAATACCATTTCGAGATATTTTAAAAAGACACTTATGTGCCAAAAATAAATTTTATAACGCAACAAACACAGAAATACGACGGGATATATAATTCACCCCGATTGTAGATTCACCCCTTTAGGGGTTGATTAGGACAAAATTCTGAAATCAGTTTTTCGGCATTTGTATGGGTAACCTTTGTAAGCAAAAAGCAAGTCGATATCTTATTGGTCCTAAAAATATTAAGAAATCTTTGAAATCACATGTCACCCCTTTTCACCCTTTAGGGGTGAAATTTTAAAAAACCATCAAAATCATTTCGAGATATTTTAAAAAGACACCTATGTGCCAAAAAGAAACCTTGTGACGGTTGGGGAATTTATGTACTGGCCATTTTATTCGTCTTGCCCTACGTTGTGTTTTTTTTAGGACTATTAAGTTGATTCGTTCTTGGAGCGGGAAGCTATGTCTACAAAGAAACGCTGGGACACATTTCAATCAAATAGTTCATTAACGGTCTAGTAAGTCAGAAATAGTACAAACGTGTTTATTAATACGTCTGATTGTGATAGCTGTAAGGTAAATTCAGATTAACACATTTATAGTGATAACGTAAATTTCTACTCCAATATTACTATCAAATCTATACTTCCAAACTAAGCAACCGCTGCTGAATGCGCATAACGGTGTCTTGGGTGAGATTCGACGGACGAGTCTGCTACCCGCCAATACAGTTTTGTTGGGTCTGTCAACTTTTCGGTTTATGTGTGGGTTTCTACGGTTGTGAATCGTAGAGAACCAGTCAAGCGTCGCGGGCTCTTACGGTTGTGGGACGCAGGGCCCGGATAACCTCCCATGGCGGTGTTTATCATAATCACACAGCCAAGTGTCTACGAAGACGCACACGGGCGGCGTGACTACACAAAACGTGGTGGCCGTTCACCCAGGAATGTCCACTGTGTTGGAGAACAGGCGTCGCAAAGCGAGTGTTGTTCCATCGCTATTCCACAGAGAAATTCCTCGCATCAGCGTGGTGAGCATGGGCGGCGTGAATACGCGGATCGTGGTGGCCGTCCACCCAGGAATGTCCGCTGTGTTGGAGAAAAGGCGTCGCAAAGCGAGCGTTGTTCCACCGCTATTCCATAGAGAGATTCCTCGCGTCAGCGTGGTGAGCACGGGCGGCGTGAATACGCGGATCGTGGTGGCCGTTCACCCAGGAATGTCCACTGTGTTGGAGAACAGGCGTTGCAAAGCGAGCGTTGTTCTACCGCTATTCCACAGAGAAACTCCTCGCGTCAGCATGGTGAGCACGAGCGGCGTGAATACGCGGATCGTGGTGGCCGTTCACCCAGGAATGTCCACTGTGTTGGAGAACAGGCGTTGCAAAGCGAGCGTTGTTCTACCGCTATTCCACAGAGAAACTCCTCGCGTCAGCATGGTGAGCACGAGCGGCGTGAATACGCGGATCGTGGTGGCCGTTCACCCAGGAATGTCCACTGTGTTGGAGAACAGGCGTTGCAAAGCGAGCGTTGTTCTACCGCTATTCCACAGAGAAACTCCTCGCGTCAGCATGGTGAGCACGAGCGGCGTGAATACGCGGATCGTGGTGGCCGTTCACCCAGGAATGTCCACTGTGTTGGGGCACAGGCGTTGCAAAGCGAGCGTTGTTCTACCGCTATTCCACAGAGAAACTCCTCGCGTCAGCATGGTGAGCACGAGCGGCGTGAATACGCGGATCGTGGTGGCCGTTCACCCAGGAATGTCCACTGTGTTGGAGAACAGGCGTTGCAAAGCGAGCGTTGTTCTACCGCTATTCCACAGAGAAACTCCTCGCGTCAGCATGGTGAGCACGAGCGGCGTGAGTACGCGGATCGTGGTGGCCGTCCACCCAGGAATGTCCACTGTGTTGGAGAACAGGCGTCGCAAAGCGAGCGTTGTTCCACCGCTATTCCACAGAGAAATTATCTGAGCTAACGGGTTAATCACGGGCGGCGTGGATACTCGAAAGAAGTCAATATTTTACCTACCAGCAGTTAGTATCTGAAACTAACTGCCCTTCTGTTCGCAAACTTCAAGATTATATACCCCAAATCTAGACAAAGAACTTGTCTTCTCTCTCTCCAATTTTCATAAAAACGTGTACATAATCCAGATCCCAGACATGGTTAATAATTTCTTTCAACACAGACCTATTAATGACTATTTGACACATTTGGGTTGTAACCCTCACAAAAAATGGTTTCTTAGAATTTTATGTTAAACACTAGACATATTAAAAATAGATACTAATAAATATATCAATCAGTGAACAGATGTAAAATGTCCAACCTTGCGGTCAATGTTTTATGACGCCTACTTATATAGTTTTTGTGTGTATCCCTTTTGAGAAATCCGACACCCCTGAAATACCGCACATCTGGTCGTAGGTACTAGCGGTAACTAAAGGCATTAGAAACACACTTAAGATAATCTTTTTCTTTTAAGACTTGGAATGCGTAATAAATGATAAAAATGAAAAAATAAAAAAAATTAAATAGGGTAACAGTGACTGTACCATCACAACCTTATAACTCAACAAACACAAGAAATACGACAAGATGTAAAATTCACCCCGATTGTAGATTCACCCCTTTAGAGGTTGATTAGGACAAAATCCTGAAATAAGTTTTTCGGTATTTGTATGGGTAACCTTTGTAAGTAAAAAGCAAGTCGATATCTTATTGTTCCTGAGAAATATTAAAGAATCCTTGAAATCACATGTCACCCCTTTGTACCCTTTAGGGGTGAAATTTTAAAAAACTATCAAAACCATTTCGAGATATTTTAAAAAGACACCTATGTGCCTAAAAGAAACCTTATGACTCAACAAACACAGGAAATACGACGCGAAGTAAAATTCACCCGATTGTAGATTCAGCCCTTTAGGGGTTGATTGGGACAAAATCCTGAAATAAGTTTTTCGGTATTTGTATGGGTAATCTTTGTAAGCAAAAACTAAGTCGATATCCCAGCGACCCGAAGAGATATTAAAGAATCCGTGAAATCACATTTCACCCCTTTTCGCCCCTTAGGGGTTGAATTTCGAAAAATCCCTTCTTAGTGGGTGCTTACGTCATGGAGGAAATATACTCTCCAAATTTCAAGTTTCTAGGCCCAGGGGTTCGGACTGGGCGGTGATGAGTGAGTCAATCAGTCAGTCAGGACACTGCCTTTTATATATATAGATTACATACATATAATATATTACATACATATAAATTATTACATACATATAAATTATTACATATATTAATACTTATAGTAGAAATAGGAAAAATATTCACTCAGTTTTTTTGGACAGAATGTATATTTTATGTCCCTCTTGTCCCTAATTCCTGTTTTCCTAAATTTCAATTTCTTGTGTTATTTAACAGGTTTGAGAACTCACCGGGGTAATTGATTGTTGGGTTTGATATACAATTGAGTGTACTGTTCTCGCATTATTCTTGTGCGTACCATTGATTTTGGGGGAGCAGTACGCTGGATTGTGTGACAGTCTAGCAGTTAATGTCTTTTTGGGTTTTCTCACTGTTGGGTTGAATTTTGTCTTATACGGTGGTTTTACCGTTGAACTTTAATTTTATTTTACATTTTATGTAATATTAACAGGTTCGAGAGCTCTCCAGGGGAATTAACTGTTGGTCTTGATATACAGTTTGAAGTACTGTTCTCGCATTATCCTTCTGCGTACCATTGATTTGGGGGAGCAGTACGTTGAATTGTATGATAGTTCCAGTTTTAAATGTCCTTTTAGGTTCTCTCATGCTAGTTTTTCTATCTTGTTACGGTGTTTTATTGTCATTTCAATTTAACTGTTACATTACGTTCTACAGTGGGTGGCGCTGCAATCTCCATAGTTTGTGCGTACCAGACTGTACGTTTTGTAGGGCTACCGACTGTCATATTGATGTAATGATTTTTGCGAATTTGTCTTATATGTTTTTGGATATTATTATTATTATTAATGTAACGTAGAGCTATAGGGTATTTTTGGCAAATTTAACTCATAGTTTTCACATGTATTATTGTTAATATAAAATAATTTTTCCTGTTTTCCTACCCTTTTTGGATTCTCAAGTCAAAAATTTTTTTTTAATGTAAATTCTACAACTACACCATTCTCTGTGATGGATGGTTTATATAATGTTAAAATAACGTAACATTAGTATAGGTAAATAAATTTTGTATTAAATTATAAGATTGTCAGTACAGTTATAATGTTCTTTGTAGCACCTGAATAAGTAACAATTAGTTGGCGTAACGTTGTGTTACTAAAATATACGTTTTGTCCAAAAAAGCTGAGTGAACTTCGTTCGTGCCCGAAACCTGGTTCATATAATTTAGGTTTTATCCACCTGAAACCAATATTCTTCAAGATTATCTTCAAGCTTGTTACACCTTAATTTAAAAAAATAATAATTAAAAACACTAATAATATTAAGTAATAAAAATATATACCAGGGCTTCGAACCGGAACTGAACCGAAAACCGAAAAAAACATTATTTTTGTCGGAACGAAAACCGGAACTGAACCGAAAAAAATATCGGTTTATTTCGGTTCAGATAATTTTTATGTGAGTGAATATAAAATAGATTTTATTTAAGATTATTTTTTAAACTGATGAGAAGAAAAAATCGAAATTTTCTTAACTGATAAGTTAAAAAAAATGCGCTTCTATTATTTCTGGGGGGGGGGTGAACGCCCTGAACCCCCCCTGACAGCGGCCTTGGCATGATTATTACAAAATAAGGAATAAAATGTTTTTCTAATTTATAGTAGAAAATAAATTTCTAATACAAATCCGAAAACGAAAACCGGAACCGAACTGATTTTTTTTTTTTAATTGAACCGGAACTAAAACCTAAAGGAATAAAATAACGGTTTCAAGCCCTGATATAAACTAATAATATGAAGGATACCCGGAAAGTAAACATTTGGAAACGAAACTTACTTTATAAATATCTCTCGTAACATAGAATTTTAAAAATAAATTATATATATAAATTTACCTCCATTAAAAATAGAACGTGTTTTCAAAATATATAACAGAGACTTATATAGTATGTACAGAGAAGTATATAACATTTCTTATTGCTGTTTCGGTAAAAGAATCCACATCGGTCACTGGCTTTGATCTTGGTCGTAACTTTTTGGAACTCCGTGGTACCTCACCATTTCGCATTTTGCCAGATATTTGATGAACCAGTCGTATGCTTAGTTTTAATGTATCTGAGACTCTCTGCAATTTATATTAAAACAATTAAAAATTGAACGGTATAATACAATAAAATATACATTACCTCTCTTACTAAATTAATTGGCAACAACCGTTTTCTTTCTCTTTTTCAAAGTATGAAATTAAATTCGAAATAATTAATTTCGACTGTCGCATAACCGCTATTTTGGGTATATTTAATAATTATGTAACGAAGGACTTGTTTTGAAGGACTTGCATCCAAATGAAATGAAAACCCATCTTCTAGTTTAATGACAAAACACTATCTTAGGTTAGGTTAGGTTAGTAAGGGTTTGGTTAGAAGAAGCCGAGCGAAGCGAGCTACCTATCTTTTAGTTTAAGGACAAAACAAACTCACACTAACATAACAATGCCATAGTTGCGTAGGTACCTATTCCCTAGTTATACGAAGTATTCTAATAGGTAAAATAGTCCTAAAAAGGACTGATGTGATCCAAAAATATGGTCAAAGAAAAGAAAATAGAAATAAGTTGAATATAACCTAAACATTATTACCTATACACAAAATCTATAACAAAATATATAACTTGACACAAAACTGCTAAATAAACAACAAACTAAATAAAAAAGGTTTTTAGAAATTACTATAAGTTAGATATTTGAACACGTAAGTATCAAAACACAACTGACGTACAAATTATTAAATGATAAATGTAATGTAAACATCGTTTTAATCAGGTATACCAGTACAAATGTTCCAATATTAAATAAACACTTTTAAAATTTGTAAATATTCAAAACGACTGTCGAACACAAACTAAATATGACTTCAAAATGTATGTTTTAGTAAAATAAAAGAGTACTGAGCAATATTAGTCTATAATTCACATGTAAAAAAAAATCGATTTAGTTATTTTTTCGCCAGTAAGATTGACATTGAAGTTATGACGCAAAATGACCAACTGCACTGTTCTAGCGACCGAGCTATATATGTCTTATATAGTACAAAAATTTATTAGAACGAAAATACGTCGTGACGGAATCTGCGCCAAGACTTCGGCAAAGGGCGGAAAACCAATAGTCAGGTAGTAAGTGTTGCAGTTCGCCAAGGCCGTGTGGTAGTCGGTAGATCGGTGATTTGCCGTGATTACAAATAATATACTTGTAAGCAGAGATTTCAAATAGCACTTTTCTATAGGTGCAACTGCTGTATACAGTACCAGTACGCTGAATTTTTAAATACGAACCTATGTTGGGTTGGGCATCTTTGGATAGATCTTTCGAAAATAAACTATTATTACTTAATAATATCTTTTAGAGTTTACGAAATTTTTTATAAAATTATATATTTTAAAATGACTTGAAAGTAAAATATTTTTATTTACAAGTGTTTCTTTCATTTTGATTTAAATACTTTCGCATACTCGTTTATCGCAAGCTAGGTATCTGTAGCTCGGAAATCAATATTAATTTAAAAAAATCAAAATATTTCACTTTAAAGTGGAACTTTTAAGTCTTTATTTGTATTCGTATATTGTTTCTCTTTGTAGGTAATAGTTATATCGAGCGACGATGAAGAAGAAGTAGGACGAAATACTGTAAGAATGATTTTTATTTTACACGTTTATCCCCAAAACTAATATAAAAAGTACCTGCTGTAGTTTGAAATTGTTTTATTCGTCAAACTATAGTTACACTGAATATCAATAGTCTATTTACGTTAAAATTATAGTTATGTAGTAGTGTCACGTGATGCAACGTTACCACGTTATTTAAAATGAAAATGTTCCCCATCTCGGGCTACTGCCACTCAACACATACTTGTTCAGCGAGTATAATGTAAAAATATATTGTAATTGTACTAATGACGTGTCCAGACAGAACAGGCCCCGTTTTAGAATTTTCAGTGGGGCCCCTGCGGGTTCATTCTTGGGATATTTCTTTTTGTGTCGGATCCACTGAAACGTGGGGTCAGTGTGGCGGTAGTTACGCCCTTCTATTGTGTGATATAAAGTATAATGTAGTAATAATAAATATATCTATGTATATTTAATTAAAACCGAAATCTCAGAGCAACTAGGCAAAACTGTACAGCAGGGGTGGCAAACTGGCGGCCCGAGTCTTGCATTTTTGCGACCCGTAACGACTTCTTATACTATAATAAAATTTCATACTAAGTATATGTCTTATATAGTGTAAAAATTTATTAGAACGAAAATACCTCGTGACGGAATCTGCGCCAAGATTTCGGCAAAGGGCGGAAAACCAATAGTCAGGTAGTATGTGTTGAAGTTCGCCAAGGCCGTGTGGTAGTCGGTAGATCGGTGATAATATACTCGTAAGCAGAGCTTTCAAATAGAACTTTTCTATACGTGCAACTGCTGTGTACAGTACCAGTACACTGATTTCGAGCCGTTTTTGTTTTGTTGTTCGATAAAGAAAATATTTTGGCAAAATTTAATTGTTATTATTTAAATGTTATTTGTTTACTTCCTTCAAATAATTATTCAGAAAAATGGATGTTAAGAGTTATTTTTCACACATTTTAGGGTTTTGTAGGTATTTAATAATTGTAAGAAGCAACATAATACTGGATGTCTAGGAATAGGTACTGACTGGTCTATAATCACATCCAAATCAAAAGTTTTTTGGTAAACACTTTTATTCGTTATTTGAGAACTAAGAGATTCCATTTAATTTTTTTAAACAAAATTCTTAGCTATAATCTTATCTTAGCTATGATCTTAATAACTATAATAATAATATATTTATTGTATTAAATGTTGTACATTTTTACAAAAGTCCATAATGTATTACACAAATTTCAAATTGAATAATATGCATTACAATAATATAAAAATATAATTTTAAGAATTTTAAACAGGAAAATAAACAAAAAACAATTTCAAATTGATAGAACATAATGTGAGGTTTGGACGAAACGCAGGACAAACTTGATCACAGAACCTCATTTAAGTCACCAAAATCATTTCGTATGTATTCCTCAGTAGAGTAGAAAGCCTTGTCAGTTAGACATTTTTTAGCTTCTTTTTTGAATCTTACGAAGTTAAGGCTCTTGGTGGCGAATGGTACAACATTGTAGAATTGAATTGTATGATAATTGGCGCTATACCTGGATTTCTTGAGTCTGGTAAATTCAGGACGAATATCATTCTTGTTTCTCGTGTCGGGTACGTGGAGAAAACTTTGGACAGAGTACGTAGAGGGGTTGTTATGTACATGCAGAAGGCAATGATGGATGTATAGGGACGGCAGGGTTAAAATGCCCAATTCCACAAATTTTCTTTGCAGCTGGATCGTTATTGTATATTGCCTTATGGCTCTTGTTTTGAAAAGCAAATAGCCTTTTTGTTTGGGTGGAATGACCACAAATCAATAAGGCGTACGATAGATGTAACTGGATAGAGCAAAGTAATATGTTTTTAAGACTGACTTAGAGGCGCACCATTTTAAGTTGTTTAAGCAAAAAACAGATGTACAAGTTTATTGGCTACTTTGTTTGCATGTTGGTCCCATGATAACTTGCTGTCGATTTCCAATCCTAAAAAGGTTACCGCAGCTGAATTATTGGCCTGCTGTTAGTTTCTTGTTGAGAATATTATATGCTTGATTTACTGTTATTCAATGTTAACTCATTAGCAAAAAACCAGCTGTTTAAATAAGTCAAAGATAAATGTTTTTGATCCAAAAGTGACAGTAGTAAACTATTGCTCAGGAGGGCCGTAGTGTCGTCGGCAAAGAGGATGGTGTTTGATTTAATATTTACATGGGGCAAATCATTGATATAAATCAGAAATAAAATGGGACCCAGAACAAATCCTTGGGGAACTCCATGATTAATGTGAGATATTTGATCTCGCAATCCTAACGTTTACAAATTGCTGTCTGTTGGTAAGATACGACTTTATAAGATTTATGCATGCGGGATCAAATTTATAAAACTGTAATTTTTTTATTAAAATATCATGGTTTACACAATCAAAGGCCTTACTAAGGTCTAGGAAGCTACCAGAGCAATAGAGTCCTTTCTCAAAGCAATTTGTGACATAGTCCATAAATCCCAAGATTGTGTCAGAAGTTGATTTGTCACATCTAAATCCATATTGTTTATCAGAGAGTAAATTGTATTTTTCTAGATGAAAAATTAATTGATTTTTTAAAACTTTTTCAAAGATTTTAGAGATGCATGGGAGGAGGGAAATGGGACGAAAGTTATTAATGTCGCTTAGGCTACCTTTTTTTGTGCACTGGTAATACCCGTACTATTTTAAGTGTATCAGGAAATATAAAGGTCTGTATGGAAATATTAATTAGTTTAGTAAGTGAAGGTACTATTATTATTATATTTTTTTTATATTATATCATAATATATAATAATTTTTTATATAATATTATTTTATATTATATTAGACCATATGCGTCAAGTGTATTGTTGTTTTTCAGATTATTTACTATGTCACGTACTGTTATTTCCGAGATTTCTTTGAAGGAGAAGCTTGGCACGGAGGGATCTAAGTGACAATTTCTATATAATATCAAGGGAGCATGGATTATTAGTGGGTAAACTATTTAATAGATTGTTAGCGACATTACAGAAGAAATCATTGATCTCATCCACTGATAGAGAACACTGAGAGAAATTTTTGGGCAGCAATTATTATTTATTACTCTCCACGTAGCTAGCGAGATATTTTTAGCGTTGCAGATAAATTTACTGTTGGCTTCTATTTTTGCCCGTTTAATCGCTTCTCTATGCTATGATCTGTATAAGTTCCTTACAGTTTTATTATTTTGTGAGGGCGTAATTAAGTAGAATGCATGTAATAAATCAAGCCTATCTCTCATGGTTTTCAGATCTGAAAACATTTGTCCCCCAACCTATCTCCCAGAGGGATCGAACTCAAAATCTGAAAAAAGTCTCCATAATGTACATTGATGGGGACTGGTATAATTAAACAGTAATTTTTATCAGATTAGTTTTTCGAAAAACATCGTTTTTTTTTCGTCGTTGAAAAAAAAAATAATACATTTTTTAAGAGTTATTGTGTGTTATTAAAAGAAAGCTCTTAAGATGTAGCTTAAGGAACTAAAAGTAGCTTTAAAAAAAAAAAAAATTAATACGAATTTTACCAATAATGTACTAAAAATATTACAGTCCCGCACCCTTTAAATGTTAGACTAAAAATCTGAAAAGTGATGTACATTGATCTAAACCGGAAACGTACTAGAGATAGATTTCGTTGTTGGAAAATATTGTAGTTTTTGTGTTTTTGACAACATTAATGTTTTTTTTTTAATTCATAGCTAAATTATGTCTAATAAGGTTATAGATTTTTATATTTATCGCTAAGATAGTGTGTGTCTTATTTGAAATAAAAAATATACTAAAATAATTTTTAATAAGCGAGTTCATGTGGGTAGAGTGTAGTGTGTAGTGTTCAGTAGACGTAGCCTACTATTATACGTCGTGGTTTAACCTATTGTTTAAATTACTTTTCGTTTTTAAGATAACAAAGAGAAATAAATTATTTATAGTAATGAAATACCATGAGTTCAAAAAGTAATTACATAAGGGTTGGCTATGGAAAAATAAAATAATGTCTACTGCAAGCTTTATATAACAATAAATAATTTATGACAACAACAAGTGTGATGACAGTTAATTAATTCTAAGGCTTGCAGTAGACAATATTTTATTTTTCCATAGCCAACCCTTATGTAATTTCTTTTTGAACTCATGGTACTTATAAATCAAACACATTGTTAATACGTTTCTGGAAATAAAAAAAATTAAGCCATTTATTATAATTTAATGAAGACTTGAATACGAAGAAAACTAAGAAAAGAAACGCTGGGATTTTTTAATTTAAATTTTATTTATTTAAAATTTATTTTATTTATTAAACGAAATTGTCCCAATTTATTTAAATTTTTTTAAAACAAATGAAATTGAAGCTCTTAACGAATAAAAATGATGATCAAAAAACTATTGATTTTGATGTGATTATAGAACAAATATTCCTAGATGTGAAGCATTATATTGGCTTCTTATACACATATTAAATACCTACAAAACTCTGAAATGTGTGAAAATTCACACTTGTTTTAAATGTTATATTGTTAACTTTTCTAGATTTAACGCACTCAGAAAATCATAAATTAATGACGCTTCTGTTTCTTCTTTATTAAATTTAATATTAAAATCATCCCTTGCTCTAAATTTTCAAAAAATACATTAAGGATATATATATATATATATATACAGTAATACCCCGAAGTTACGCGATAGGTGGGTCCGACGAAAATCTCTTAAGTCGAATTTGCGTAAGTCGGGGTACAACTTTGCATATAAATACATATAAATTTTGTTTAATTGGGACCAAGGACTAACAAAAAAATTAGTTTAGAAGAAAAATATTTAGTAAATTTGCAGTTCTTTATACATATGTTAATACAATATATTTAAAAAATCAGCTGTGGCCACCATAGGACCGACCGCCATCATAAAGTACTTGTATAAAATACATTCTAGCAGCAGAGTAGAAATAACTTGGCCTAATATTTTCTAACAGAGATACTATTTATCATGACCATGGAAACGTTACATGTAAGTATGAAAAAATTGAGACTTAGAAAAACGTCTCAAATAAAAGTTATTAGTTACTGCATTTATAGCAACTTTTCTTAAATAAATTTTTTCGAAATATTTTTCTGTTGCTAAATATTCGCAAAAATCTTAAAATCGACACGAGTAAACTCCCATTTCTAGTCAACCGATTTTTACCAAAAGTTGATCAACTCGTGCAATTGATGTCAAAAGCTTAAATATGCAGTTTCATACAAATCCTTTTAGCCGAATTTGCTCTACACGTGTACACAGACAGACAGATGGACGGACGGACAGACCGACCGACAGACATCATGCTAAAAATAGTCAAGACGTTATGTAGGGACCTCAATTCGTGGAGATCCCTCGAAATCTTACAATATCAAAATCGGTATGATCACAATACCTCCTTTATATATGTTGGCGGTCGGTAAAAATAAATGAGTTACGTAAAAAAGTTATTTCGATGTCGATGGCTTCATAAAATCTAATAATACATACCTTCACTTTTTTCACGGCGAATTTCTTCGTAAAAAGTTAATAATTTTTTCATTCCTTGCTTTGTAGTTATAACGCGTGCTTCGTTATAGCTTCGAGTCTATGTTTCTAAAATTTTTAAGGCTTTTTCAATTGATCTGAGACCTTCCGTCATTCTGCTATCAAAATCCTTGGTAATGTTTACTTGTTGAGTTAACATTCCAAAGATATCGTTTTCCTTTCCTTACTAGGTGAGGATTTACTTCGTTTGGACGACATATTTTTTTAAGGGTTTAGATAACGTATAACAAAACAATCTTAACTTTCGTCGATCGTAGAATCGTAATCGTGCACATAGAGTTCGCGCGAAATGCGTCCAATACATATCACAGCAAGAAATACACTGAAGATAGCGGGTGGCAGTGTTGTTGTCAAACGAAAAAATCAAAAACCGCGTAACTCCGAGTTCGCGTAAGTCGGGGTATTACTGTATATATATATATATAACATTACATAAAGGAGATATGTATAAGTTTATTGTAACTGTTTTTATTTTGTTTCTTAATATATATAGGGTTGCACCGATTAATCGGCAGATAATCTAATTTTTATTATTATGTCAACATGTAATTGATCTATAAACTAAAAAATAAAAAATACCCAATTTCATTCAGAAATGCACAAAAAAGTAAAAAAAAAATATTTTCTTTTCAGTTCATCATAGGGTTGTGACGAAAAATATAATCGTGCCTTGCCCATAAAAGAAATTCTTTAAATTGAACCACCATCCACCAAAATATTTTCTATGTGTATTTTAATCATATAAAACGTAAGTGTCCGAAATGATAAATCTTATTTTATGATTAAAAAATTTCAGTTTACCTTTTAGTTTTATTCAAATTTATTGAAATTTATAATTTTCGTCACATATGACCGAGATTTAATAACAGAAAAAAATATATACATAGGCATTTTTTACATAGTTATCTAAATAAAATCGTGTAACTCGTTGAGTTAGTCTTTGTTAGGTTAGTAATCGGCGATTAACCGGTAATTGGCCATTTTTCTTATCGGTGCAACCTAATTTTAATTGTCGTTATATTTGCAGGTAATTCAATATGCAGGCCGTACCAATGCAGGCCCTATTAATGCAGGCCCTATCAATTCAGGCCCTACCAATGCGGTCTGCAGTTGACGGCCTGTACAACTGCAGGCCCTATCAATGCAGGCCTTGCAAATGAAGAACGTGAACCGAACTATATAAAGGTTTTATTATTTCATCCTTCTACAGACAACGAGTCGGACACCGTAAGACTAATTATTATATATATATATATATATATATATATATATATATATATATATATATATATATATATATATATATATATATATATGTTAGGATACCCGAGGGTTGACGGAACAAAACACAAACACTTCAAACCAAAATTACAACTTTTAATTCATTAAACAAGTACATTAATATGTGAACATCTTATCATATCGGAACTCGTGTGTGTACGTCCTCTCCGCTACCGTCGCTCTCTGTGTTGTTGTTGCGGTCGGCTCTGTCGCTCGCCATAGGCGTGCGCGCGGTTTCTAACAGTCGACCATCCTGATCTGGTTCCGTCCCCGGAACCTCATTGGAATCTTCCTCCACGTCGCCGGGCTGATTCTCGACGTCTTCCTCTCCATCTATGGCTGGCAATGAACACCAACGTCTTAACCAGTCAACTGAAAAAACAGATTTAAAAGGTCTTTGCGTTTTTTCGGCCCCTGGAACGTCTTCAAGCAGGTATCTGTCGTGCGGAAGGACCGTGGTAACCACGTACGGGCCCTTGTATTTAGGTAAGAGCTTCTTCGACCCTCCTGTTGCGGCTGTCTCTCGTTCTACAAGCACCATATCTCCGGCTTGATATTGGGTCGCCTTTCGTCGTTTCTCGTCAAAACGACGTTTCTGAAGTTGCTGGTCTTCCTTGTTGGCTTCTGCTGCATTCTTCCTCAGTTCTTCGACAGTTGGGATCTCTTCAACCAGATCGTCGACTTCATCTTGCAGACTCAACAACAGTTTATTTTTCAAAATGTTTCTAGGCTCATATCCAAACAATAGTCTGTGTGGAGTTTCGCGTGTCGCCTTATTCGACGAGTTATTCAGACCCCATTGGATGGCTAAAAGGTTCTTGTCCCAATCAGACGCATCCTCCATCTTGGTCATTGTTGCAATGGTGGTGCGAATCGTTCGATTATACCTCTCTACTTGCCCATTAGCGCGGGGAGTTGCTGACGCTACCTTTATATGCTCGATATTGTTCTCTTGACAGAAATCCTCGAATTGCAGTGTAAGCAGTCCCTCTGTCTGTTACGATCCTCTTAGGAGTCCCAAATGTGGAGAATATATCGTTCATAAATTTGATCAACGGCGCTGTTGCGGTGTCTTTAACAGCACGCATCATGACATATTTGGTGAATCCGTCCATCACCACTATAACCATGTGATCTGCATGTACAGTGTTGAACGGTATCCGGTATCTTAGGGATGCTGTACATTTCTCCTTCCTTTTTACCACCTTTAATTTTATGGTAAGCGCACTCAACGCATGAATCGTAATAATTCTTACAAACCGTCGCATCCTCGGAAACCAATAATGCTTTTTCAGGTCTTCAGGCGTCTTCTCAACCCCGAAATAACCGATGCCATCATGGCTATGTTGAACTACTCTCCATCGCACCTGGCTTGGTACGACCCACTTGGTTCCATCGTCGGTTTTCCGAAATATCCGATTGTTTTTGACTATATAATCCTTGTGGATTTGTCTTCCATCCGGAGTTTCAGGCTCTCTATCTAGCACTTCGTGTATTTTCAACAGATCCGGATCCTGGAGCTGCATTGTTAATAACCAATCGCTTTCATCAAATATAACTCGCATTACCTCTCGCATCACATCAAGATCAGCAGTTCTTGTTTCTGATGCTGCCTGGCTCGGACTTCTGCTCAAAGCGTCTGCATGTTTCATGTTCGTTATTCTATTCAAGCGTCGGAAATCCACGCATAATCTTTCATCACCTTCTTTCTTTCTACTAAAATCATCGGGCTAGCATATGATGACTTAGATTTCCGAATGATTTTAGCATCAAGCAACTCATCAATCTTTTCTTGCAATTTCGGTCTTAAAGCATGCGGTACTTTATATGGCTGACTCATTATGATTTCATCTTTATCTAATTCTATTTTAAATTCTGATAAATCAGTCTTACCTAGCTCCTTCAGGTTTGTTGCAAAACATTCTCGTTTACTGTTCACCATTTCGACTACCTTAGCTTTTTCCTGTTCGTTTATGCATTGGCCAACTTTAACTTCTTCTGTAGTAATCTCTCTCTTCTCAATTCTCAAAATTTTCGAGTCACGTTTTGTAAACTGGCTAGAAAATTCATTTCTTTCATTACTCAGTATATGTTGATCCTTACCGTGCCTAATAATCGTAACATCTGGGTCATCGAGCATTGATCTCCCGATTATTATGTCTACTTCTTGCGATTCGTCTGGAACGATGAGTACTTCTGTCTCCATCTTACCCCTGCTTTCATTGTGACACAATCACTTCCTAAATCTATAAACGCTAGCATTTTATTTCCTTCTACAATAACATGCTTGTGGTATTCGTCTACTAACCTGTCATTTTCAAAAACTAACCTCACATTCATTTCCATTACTATTTTGCTTTCCTCTTTCTCTTTGCTTTTGTTCGGACATCCTGAAGCTATGTGTCCAGACTGCGAGCATATAAAGCATTTACCTTTCTTCGAAGCTACCATACAGTTCACAGCGATATGGCCTGCAGCACCACAGTTGTAACATTTCTTGTCCTTCTCTGGTTTCTTATCCGCTGTACTCATTTTCTTAAATGAATATTTTCCATTCCGACTTCATCTTCCATTACCTCTTCCAGTTGTTTGAGCCGTTTTAGCAGTTGTTGTGGCGAGTCACAATTCATAAGCGTTTTAAGGTTTTACACAGCTCCGGATCACCAAGACCTGTAATCATATATTTTATAATAGCGCTATTGCTAAGATCTATCTTTTTAGCTATGACCAATATATCATAAAAATACTGCTCTATAGATTCATTCGGTTGCTTCTTCCGATTCATCAATTCGCAGTGTACATCCGCTTCGTCCTTTGCAGCTGGAAATCCCTCTTCAAGCGCATGGGCGAAATCTTCCCATTTGGTCCAGTGCTCTGCTGAACTGTTGTACCAAGTCATCGCGGCTCCACGTAGTTTTACTGCTGCATGTAGTGCAGTCGTGAAATCATCCCAATGGTAGGCTGAAGCTATGGCGTCCACCTTTTTCACCCACTGATCAGCGGTTAAGCAAGTCGTCTCGGATGGATCAAATGTTGGTATCACATCGACGATGTCTTTAGGTCGTAGGGTATTTGAACGCGGTATCTCACTCGTTCTCGACATATTTAGCATCTCCCGTTCGCGATTAAGTGAAAGTTTTTCCCGTTCTAAGAGTTCTCGCTCCCAGTTTAATAGTTGTCTTTCTGATTTCAAAGCATTTACTTCCGCATCGACATGCGTATTTACGTTTTGCACATTTTGTTCCGGCACTAATTTCACATCTTGTAGCACGCCACTGCTGCTAGCTACAACGGTTTCACGTTCGTCCATTTTGCGAATCTCGACCTTATGATTACTACGAAAATTACACAAATTTTCCGTAAATGTCTTACTTTATACATCCACCTTTTACACACAGAGGTGTTCGTATGTCTCTCAACATACTCAGTATTGAAAATAATGTTAAAATACAGAAAACACAACCACATGCGTTTACTAACTGCATATTAACACCAACTGTTTTTCACACAGAATTTTAAGTTTTTAAAGAGTTTCATTCCACTTCTGAGATCTGTTAGGATACCCGAGGGTTGCCGGAACAAAACACAAACACTTCAAACATATATTTTTTTTTTTTTCAAACAACTTTTAATTCATTAAACAAGTACATTAATATGTGAGCGTCTTATCATACCGGAACTCGTGTGTGTACGTTCTCTGCGCTACCATCGCTCTCTGTGTTGTTGTTGCGGTCGGCTCTGTCGCTCGCCATAGGTGTGCGCGCGGTTTCTAACATATATATATATATAACATAAATATATAAATATATATATTTGATATGCTCTTTTATAATTATCTTTCTATTTGTAGGCTGCTACATATTTGCACATCCCATATGTTTTAATGTCTGTCGCGCCCATAGGCCGCTTTTAATATTAAATTAAATTTATCTGAATTTAACCCTTTACCGCATAGTGTGCCATATATGGCACATACCGATTTTTATTTTTTATTTTACTTTTAAAACTGAATCAGAACGTTACTTTATGAATGTTCATATATGCCACATACACAGCAATGGATCCAGCAGTATCTCAAGTAATGGGCTGCAATAGATTTGAGGATATCAAGCGGAATTTGCACTTCAACGATAACTCTGAATTTATTGAGAAAGGACAACTAGAAGATACGAGTTTTTCTTTCAAAAATTCGAGGGCGACTGCTTTTAATCCTTAACGAAGAACACCTAGCAATTGACGAGCAAATAATACGGAATCATTTTCTTTTGTAATATAATGTAGAATCATAATGTTCAATGTATGGCACAAACCCTAAATTATTATTTTAATTATTATTTTTTCATAAAAATAATAATTAATATTTTAAACATATTTTTTAAATTAATTTTTCTGTCAATAAGAACCAATTCCTAATGCTCATGAATTATTTCAGCCAAAAATAAAAATTCATGCAGTAAAAGGTTAATTTAAAACTTTTTATGTTTGTAGCGCCAGCTAGGGCTACCATTTCCCTTGTGTTAGTCTTCTAGAGCAGCCCCTAGAAGCAGAAGAGTTTTTTTATCCCCTCTGCTTTCCTCTAGGTCGTCCGTATCTTCCTCAGCGGCTCAACTCGGTGCGTTCGTTTCACATAATCGCTTTTTCTTTCTATATTCCAGCCTTCTGCTGGTGGTCCTTCGAGGTCTCCGCCGCGAAGACCATTTGTGTGACTGTCTGGCCACCCTACCTTAATTAGGCTGGGAGCGGGCGCCACAATGTAAACTAAAACATTTTCGAAAAAGTTGTTCACTAAATAGTGCAAGAAAATGTTTTCTCCATAATAATCACTGAGATTTTTCAGAGGTCATTTTCTTTCTCCAGGTCCTATTTTTCCTGCCATTATCCCTTGTATGACTAATTGTAATAATATTTATCTTGGATGTATTTGGGATTCTTTGCTCAACCACCTAAGGATTTTCTCGTTTACAATTTTATCAACATATAATATTTATAGGAATATCCAATATATCCAAATTTCCAAGGCAGTCATCTTAAATTGTCTTTGTTAATTATTAGGGCCTGGACTATAGTTAAGACACAATCATTCTTCTTAAGTAACATGGTAAAAACATTCATATCAAGCGGCAAATATATTTTGATGTATTAATTAAGTATTATGTGTATATCGTTTCCTTAAAATTATGAGTAGAGGAATTGCAGCATATTTGAAATGCCATTTTTATTTACCATGCAATACGAAGAATGTGAGAGGTAGATAAAAGGAAAAATCATGAAAATATACAAAAACTAATCCTTTATTATAAAGACGTAATAAAGTTTTAATGAATATCGATCGTTTTTAGCTATTTTTTACAAAAATGTAAATTTGTCAATCATAGCCAACCTGAATATAATTTGGAATACTATTCCAAATTTTCTTCAGATTTTCAATAATTATTAGATATTATTAACCTTTTATAATTTGCATAATAATGTGAATGAACTTCGATTGTTTTAACCGTTTCTTTTTTTTTTGAAAAAGTAAATTTGTCGATCATAGATAACCTGATTAATGGAATATATTACAAATTACTAACATATCCCACATGTATTTCTAAAGTAACAACTCAAAAATTTATCGTCAAGAAATTCGATTTATCTCTTCAAAAGGGCACCAACTTAACTTCATATTTTCGTTTAACAGATAGGACTTGTGAAACATAATGTTACAAATGAGATTAGAAAACCTTCTGCAAGAATAACATTTTTGTTTAACCAATTCATAAGATTGCTCAGATTGATCTGGCGACGTAATAATATTAGATCGGATTGCTCAGATTTTGTTAACATTTTCGTAAACAATATTTAATTTGAGGTTAAGTAGTCACATCTAGTGGCTGATGGCCCTTAAAGAAACTCTTAAATTTCTGGCGTTGGTTACTACTATTGTCGTGTTTTCTTATAATGGATAACATATTTATTGATGAATAAGTTGAAATAATATTATGTATGGTGCACACGATAATGGATAAAAGCGTAAAAATCAAAGAAAATGTTCAAGTTTCAAAACAAAATTGTATTTCCAAATAACACCGCAGCTGTCACACACAGCATTTATTTAATCCTTTTTGTTTGGCTAGGTTAATCCGCATGTCCGACTTGAGACTTAGATATTCTTGTCACCAGGAATGCTAAATTTGTCTGACTTATAAGATTGCAATTACGGTGTAGTAAATTTAAGTGGGAGAACTAAGTTTATTAATTAAATACAACGAAAATAACAACATCCATGTTTTGACGGAGATTTTGCTGTAATCTACAAACATGATTGACTTGCTATGAACAGATTACGTAATTATCTGAAGGCTACCGCGAATAACAAACATCTTGTTAGAAACAGTAACTATTTCATCCGTGAACACTAAAAGCAATACTGCGCACGTGAGTAAAGCTACTATACCGTATTAGATTATATTATACTTGGTGTTCCTTCTAAAGGTGTCTAAAGCAAATTAACATAGGAAAACAGTTTTAGATAAGAAACGTCGTGGATCAATATGGTCAAAATAAAAAATATCATTAGAAAGACATAAAAATACGCATTTTTAAAGTATATATGGTTCCAAATTCATTAGACCGTTGGTAAAAATTGATTCTTAATTGTATAACATAATATGAAAAACAAAACTTGTGCAATATTTTAAGTATATATTATTAATTTTAATTGAAATTTATTTAAATTATTTTAGATTTTTTAATTTCTAAATTTGTCAAAGATTTTCAAGCATTTAAATAGTGATGACATTTACTTCAATTACGACGCAATAAGCGCCAAAAAATATAATTGCTTAACCAGTAGCATAGTAAATTATTGACATGAAATTTACTTTTGCATACTTTTTCCAATACATTTATTCGTATTCTTCAAATTTCTAATTACGAACTAATAAAACGTGATATTTTATAAATAATCATTTTATTTGTATTCCTTCAAGAGAACTTAGAGAAACGAAGCCAGTATTATAACAGCTAACTCACGACTGAGATAATACGGTGTTGCAACTAACACAATGGAGGAAACATAGTTTCGCCAAAATTATACTAACGCCATCCCGCGGGTAAACCTTGAAAGCTCAGAAATGACACTCTACTAGTTAAAAGTTCACATCATTACAATTGTCCCTGTGGTATCAACTCAAAAATCATGATTTTCGAGTTATGACGTTGTTGCAGCAAATGAGCGATATATTCAATATCCTAAGATAAAACCTTGTCATAATATAAATACAACGCACATGAAAGTTGGTAAACATTAATAAATAGAAGTAATGGTATCTATAACATGTGGGTAAGTATTAATTATTATAAATAATGGTAACTTTCAACAACAATACGAGTGTAACTATACAAAGAAGCTGAGCGACTGGTTTTTGAAGTACCCTCCATTTCGTAAAACCGATGTGATTATGTCCTTAAGTAGTGGACTTGTAGGAGAGAAAGGGGTCAATTTACATATGGCCAGAGATATTGGGAAGAAAGCAATGTTGAAGGTTGTAGGGGAAAACTTCCAAAAAGTCAAATTCGAGCGTAAAACCAAAGTTGTGTCTCTTTCCTCTACTGTTCGTACTATAACTGTTGGCAACAGACAAGTGACTATCATCGACCCACTTACACTGTTTCACAGGATATGCGTTATGAAACAGTCGGATGAAGAATTGAAGAACTACTTCACATACGAGCTTTCACCAATCCCGATGTTTTTATTCACTCAAGAGGGAATGAGGAAGGGCAATAAATCCTTTTAGTATGCAGCATTTAAACCTGTCAATATTGATGAGTCACAAGGAAAAAGTAAATTTGTGGTTGTAGATGGTGGTCATCTCCTTCACAAGGTGGTGTGGCCCAAGCATTCCTCGTTTGACCTCATAGCTGCCCGATATGTAAAATATCTAAAGACATGGCACGGTCAGAACATAGCTGTAGTGTTCGATAGTTACCCTACAGAGCCTGACAAAAAGAGCACGAAGTGCTCTGAATGTAATCGCCGAACTCAGGCACATTCTTCTCCTGAGGTGATATTTGAGGAAACAACCACTCCTAATGTTTCCCAAGAATTTTTTTTATCCAGTGATAAAAACAAATTAAGATTTATCCAACTTCTGAAGGTGAAATTTGAAGCCAAAAACATTGAGGTTTTTCAGGCTGAAGAAGATGCTGACACGCTAATCATCACTACAGCTATCAGAAAGGCCTCTGATTTTCAGGTCGTGGTTATTGCAAGAGAGGACGTAGACTTGTTGGTGATCCTCACCGGTCTCAGATGTCCCATAAAAGATTCCATATACGTTCAGAAGTGTGGAAGAGGCAAAACACCAGATGTCTTCTACTCAACCACCTTAACATCTACAGACAGTCAGCTCATCACTTTCACTCATGCCTTCAGTGGCTGTGATTCCACCTCGTGTTTCTTCGGCCACGGAAAACTCAAGTTGCTTCAAATACTACAGAAGCATGTAGACCTTAAAGAGAAAGCTGCAGATTTTTCTAATCCAGCTGCGACACCTACACAAGTAGCTAAAGCCGGGGAGAAAATCCTCATTGAACTGTATGGTGGAGAAAGGTCCAGTCAAACCCTAAACGACCTGCGCTACAAGCTCTTCACAAAGGCTGCAGTCAAGAGCAGTTTCAACCTAGCCAGACTTCCTCCCACGCAAGATGCTGCAAAGCTACATTCGTTTCGCACATACTACCAGGTGCAGCAGTGGCTGGGCTACAAAAAGAATCCGCTGGAATGGGGATGGATTGCTACAGCCCAAGGCCTTGGCCCCCTCAAACCTGCCGAACATGATTTTTTGCAGTTGCAAGAAGTGATGCAGGAATGCTTGCAACTGCGGGAAAGCATGTTTGAAATGTTCCGTTGTCTGCGGGACCTGCAATGGCCAGTCCTGTGAAAACTTACCGGAAATGAAGATAGACGTCGACGACAACACTCTCGACTTGGATGACCTCGACGGCAACGAGATAGATAGGTTGCTCGACGATATTGATATTGAAGAAGTCGAGGAACAACATCGTATTACACTCGTTACACTCGTATTGTTGTTGAAAGTTACCATTATTTATAATAATTAATACTTACCCGCATGTTATAGATTATATTTATTAATGCTTACCAACTTTCATGTGCGTTGTATTTATAACAGGACTTCATGACAAGGTTTTACCTTGGGATATTGAATATATAATTTTTCATTTCAGGCGATTGAGGACGATGAAGAAAACGATGAACAGTGACTTCCTTGCACCCATCACACCCTTCCCCCTCCTCCCACACCTCCTTCAAAATGTTACATTGAATAAATGTTTACTTCACTGACTCATGTTAGACAAGTTATTGAAGATATAAAGACAATTGTATATGATGAAACATAAGAATTAGCATAAAATTTTCAAGTTTAGAGATTTTTTCAAATTTTGAAAAGCTGTATCTCAGAAATTGTTAATGCTACTGAGCCCATTCTGGTCTTAAATTGTAGAAAATTTAATCTTGTTTAAAAATGCATAGAATGATGTTTGTCGAAAACGTGCTTCTTTATGGTCAAAATGGGAAGAAACCGAAAAAAGTTCGAAAATTTAGTAGTTTTTGAGATATTCAAAAGTGTTTCGGAGGGCTACCGAGGTCGAAAACTTGGATTTTGCATCTCAGGCACATCCCATACAAGAAAAAAAAAAACGAAACTAACTACCCCCACTTGATGCAACTTATGATGTACTGGACTATAGTTGAAGCAAATTTTTTAATAACCAGCTTAACTAAAATATATCATGGCCTACTTAGATGAGGAAACATCACATAAAATTTATTAAAATATATCAAAATTATATTTTTAAAATTACGCCTATGAAAACTTATTAACTCAAATTCAGATCATAAGTACGAACTCTAAAGATAACATTAGTATGGGGTTAAATAGATTTATAATGGGTACCATTAATATAAACGTGCGAGCAGTTGATTTTACTATTGGCAGAAAAGAATATCATGGGTATTTATTTGCCGCTTTGCTCGAATGGTGTTTCCATGCGTCTTAAGTCTGAATACATATAATGTGAAACACAATACTTCCTACAAAATTTCAATGCTATCCGACATACTACCCAACTTTTCAAACTAGATTTGTCAGACTTTCGTTTTACGTAGCAATACTTTGTCAGTCATACCAACTTTACGTTTATTTTTATGCTTTACTGTTTCTGACATTTTTAATAATTCTGACTGATATTTGGTCTTGTAAATAAAAACTGTTCCGGCTAAAGGTTACTATAATTAAATATAAAGTAACGTTATTCAACGATATTTATAAATTGGGTATTATAATCAAAATTTTATCTGTCACTTCAAGTTTTTAAGTTGGCAGTGATAAGTAACAAAGGACAGAAGGCGACGAATGCCGCTTTCTGTCGCTTTTTACTTCAGAAGTTTAGTGGGAAGTATAATGTTATATAGCCTTTACTATGTTCTAGCCCTATTAATAGCTCAATGCAAAGTAGATTTTAGGTTTAAATATGTATCTACACCATGTTCAACATGATTATATTTGTATTATGTACTGTTTTATATTATATGTTTTTGAATATGAAAATAAATAAATGTTCTAAAAATCAGTGGCCTATGCTGACTTATGTTGTAGGGTGTGCAGAGTGTTCATCGTAAAAAAAGATCATTTTAAACACTTTTCTGTCAATTCAACTCTAATTCCGTGAGCACATATCTGAAAATCGGATATGGTGTTCGTAAGATCTAGGTAGGTAAATGGACTTGTTTTTTTGTTTTGTTTTAAGAAACTTTAATGACTACAGTTACTTATAACTAGTTTTTGTTTCTTTTTGTTTATTATATTACGTTTATTAAATAAAATAGCATTACAACTAGTTAACAAGATTGTGGTTTAAGTATCGAAATACAATTCCATGAACTTAAACTACCTAATGTATATATGTTTTAAGATTGATTACAAACTAGTACTACTAACATAGTATTAACAAAACATAGGGAAAAAAAAACAGTAGAAAACCTATGCGACATAAGAACTTTATATTGTGTAGATTACAGAAATAAATTAATTAAGAACATTAGAATATGACAATATAAATAAGCTTATAATTCGTATAAGATAATAATAAGACAGCTAAAGTAATATGTGTTTGTTGTGTTTATGCTTATACCTTTTAAATGGTAGTTCACTTCTTTCGTAGTTTCTTATTTCCTGATTTATTGTTTGCAAGAAATTTTGAGAAGAAGTTAACAGTGATTCTGTATATTTCGTCTTTGATGTTTTCTATTTTAAGTTCTTCATGAATTTCTGTTACTCTTCTGTGTCTCAGGTAATTTCCAGCAAGCTTGAGAGATTTATTTTGTTTAACTTGTAGTTTTTTGTAGTTTGTGATTGAGAGGTAGCTCCAGACTGGACAGGCGTAAATCAAGAATGGTCTGATAATTATACAGAAGAATTTTGTTCTGAAGGGATAATCTTGAATTTTTGTTTAATAAGCTTTATGGCATATTTGATTACAGTGATGCGTGAATTTAGATTTTGATCAATGTGGAGCCCTAGGTATTTAACTATGGAGGATTATTCTATGTTTGCTCCATTTAATTTGATATTATTTTTTAGGATAGGTCGTCTTTTAGTGAAAAATATTGCTTCAGTTTTGGTTTTGTTGATTTTTATTTTCCATCTCTTCATGAATTTTATAATTTTTTCTACGGCCAGTTGTAGTCGACGTTATAGTGTCAGTTCTCCATGATTGGGTCCCAACTGTAGTTTGAAAGCTTCGATCCTGTAATGTAGTTTGATCCTTCGACATAAGAATTAAGTAAGTGAACTAAATAAGGTGGAAACTCTAATTTTAGAAGTTTATAAATAAGCGCTTTGTGCCACACAGTATCAACAGCTTTCTCTATGTCCAAAGTCACTATACCCGTGTGTTTATTTAGATTGAATCTGTAAGTGATATTATCGACTAACCTTGCTAATTGTGCTGTCGTTGAGTGTCCTTGTCGAAAACCAAACTATTCTGGGATTATTATATTACTTATATTTAGATAACAATAATAATAATAAAAATAATAATAATTTCCAGTTTTGGAAAGATTTGAGGAACTCTGTTCACAACACCTGACAGATCCTCAGACATGCCCCCCTGTTACCACGGAAGAAGTTACACATGCTAGCTCGAAAGCGCGCAATTTCGCTGCACCAGGAGTTGATGGTATTATTGCCTTCTGGTGGAAGTCATTCACTAGCGTGCACGGCCATCTTGCACGAAATTTTACTTCTTTTATCCGTGGAGAAATACCAATACCATCTTGGTTATCAGAGGGGCGTATAGTGTTAATCCCCAAAAAAGGTGATTTAACCAACCCGAAGAACTACAGACCTATTACTTGTCTCAATACGCTGTATAAGATCTTCACCAGCGTATTAAAGGAGCGGGTACTGAGCTCCATTGCCTCTGTTTGGCCAGACATCTACGAACAGAGGGGATCGAAGAGGGGCCAAGCAGGTTGCAAAGAAAACCTTATTATCGACCGGTCAGTGTGTCATGACGCGGCGTATTTCAAACGCAACCTGTCAATGGCTTGGGTGGACTACGCAAAAGCTTATGACACTACTTCACACGCTCTCATTTTAACATTACTGCGCATGTTACGAGTCCACCCGGAGATAGAGAGATGCATTGGGCAACTTATGTCCCTCTGGAAGACACAATTTGTTGTCCCTAGCGGATCAACCGCAGTGTCGACAGAGTGGATACATTTCAAGCGTGGCGTTTTCCAGGGAGATTCCCTAAGCCCGCTACTATTTTGCATCTCACTTCTTCCTCTATCGATCGAGCTTAGGCGCGGCAGTGCCTACATGGCGGGTCCTCCGTCGAAGCGTAAGCACAAAATTACCCATCTTTTTTACATGGATGATTTGAAGCTCTACGCCTCGAACGAGAGGAATCTGCAGACCGCCTTAGATGCTGTTGCTGAGTACACTGCCGCGATAGGTATGCAATTCGGGTTGGAAAAATGCGCTGTTTTTCATATCTACAGAGGAAAAGGTTTAGACAACGGTGAAGACGTTTAATTGGTTGATGGGAGCATTATAAAACATCTTAATGCCGAAGGGTCTTACACATTTTTAGGCATCAGTGAGAGACGTGTCCAAGATGTCACTCTTATTAAGCAGGCCATTCGCAGCAAGTATATGGCACGAATTAGGCAGATATGGAGATCCTGTCTGTCTGGCAAGAACAAGATCGCTGCCACGAACATGCTTGCTGTCCCATTAATTTCATACACTTTTGGTGTAATGAAATGGAATGTTGATGATCTTAAGGATCTCGACAGAAGAACCAGAAAGATCATGGACTTGAACCGAAGTCTTCACCCGAAATCTTCTGTACAGCGCATTTACCTCCCTCGTCAAAATGGGGGTCGGAGATTACTAAATCTGGAGTGTTTGCACGATCGACTCGTCCTGGTTACAGCTGACAGTATCCTCAGAAGTCAGGACCCACTATTACAATTCGTTAGTGAGCACGAATTTAGTGGCAAAAGGGCGTTTCTTTACCAGGCAGCGCGAAAAGCAGCAACGAGATTTAACCTGGCAGACTTGAAACCCGCCAGGGAAAACGCTGGAGTACAACTCTCTCGGGAGGAGTACAACAGAGTTACCGGTTCGGTGAAACGAGGCGAGACAGACATGTTGACAAAAGAAAACATGAGTAAAAGTATGCACTCTGTGTTCTTCAAACATATTAAAAGTCTAGAGTTGTCCACCGAACGCACGTTCTCGTTTCTTAAGTCTGCTGGTTTGAGATCGGAAACAGAAGGTTTTGTGTTTGCGTGTCAGGATGGTGTTATAAATACTTTGGCGTACAAGGCCCGCATATTCCAAATAGCGGAGTCCACACTCTGTAGGTTGTGCCACCACCATTCTGAAACGATTATGCACATTCTGTCAGCTTGTCCATCTCTTGCAGCGTCGAGCTACGTGTCTCGACATAATGCTGCTCTCCGCGTGCTCTACTATCATCTTAGACATGCCTATGGTATTGACCAAATACCGGTTATACCGTACGTCCCTTCTGACATAGAATCGGTGGTGGAAAACTCCAAGTGCCGAATTTATTGGAATTACTCCTTCCCCACCTCGAGGTTACTGACAGCCACTAAGCCGGACATAACCCTCCTGGATATCGAGACCAAACAGATGTTTGTGATCGCATTCTCAAGTCCAGCTAAGAAGAATATCTCTCTCAAGGAGGAGAAAAGAGATCCAAGTATATGGACCTCTTGTCCGAGCTTAGAAATTTGTATCCCGGGTATAAAGTTAAGCTTGTAGTCCTGATAGTTGGTGTTTTGGGTGGTATGAAAGCCTCCTATCGAAGGGAAATCGAGTCCATTCCCGTCTGCAGATCTTCTGCCAACTCTTTGATCTGCAGGATGCAGAAAGCAGTGCTACTCGGGTCACTCCGCATTGTGCGGGTACTGGATCTAGCGTAATTTTCGCGGCCGCATATCGCCAGGGTTTGGGATGCAGTCGTGTGTATTTAGCTCCACTAGTCTCTAGTATGACGCGGCTCAAAAGGTTGCTGAAGTTTGAGATTAGTGGACGCTTGTCAAGACCTGACAAACCCCATAATAATAATTTATTTCCCATATATCATTTTTACAGTTAGTTAATACCCACATATATGACTTATTGCTATATACATATATATTTAATACAAATAATTTTATTTCTATATTCATACTAATAACTAATCTTTTTTATCTAATTTAGTCGGAATAGTGCACTCATTAAGATATTAAACCTTGTGTCGAGGCACTTTGCTTTTATAATTTAATTATTTATTGTGAGTTACAATTGTTTTATGTATGTTTATTTTATATATTTATTTATTTCTTCAATAATTTATTTATTTTTTATTAACTTGTTATTTAAGAATTTATGATATTATGTATATAGTCGCGGTCAGTGTTTTTATTTCATTTTTTAATATTATTTTTTAAAAGCATATTTATTCTGTATTGTTTTAATTTCGTTTGGCAAGTTATTAAACAGTCTTAAAGATACATATGTGAAACTATTTTTAAATATTGTTTTATTAATTTTTGGCAATATGACATGTTTGTTTATTTCGTTTCTCGTTGATTTACCGTGTTTAATATAATTTAAATTTTTATTTTTATTTAGGATTATTAATGAATTTTGGGCAAAAATCTGTCGCGGATCAAGAATGCCAGTTTCTTTATATAATTTTTCGCTGGAGTAATCTCTTGGTTTTTTATATATGATTTTTAATATCGTTTTTTGACTTATTATTAACGGTTTTATTTTAGTTTTAGCTATGCCTCCCCACCCTATTATACCATATTGTATAAGACAGTGTACTAATCCATAATAAACTCTTTTCAATATATATTGTGGAACAATTTTGGCTAGTTTTCTAAACATGTAATACATTTTACGTATTCTTTTATTCAGTTGTTCAATCTGTTGCTTCCAGGATAAATGTTGGTCTATAATAATTCCAAGATATTTTACAGAGGCTGTTCTTTGAATTTGTTCAATAATGGTTGCACTTTCTTTTATTGTTAAATAATTTATTAATGGTTGCAATCTGCTTTTTATAGTAAATGTTAGGAAGTTACTTTTTTTACATTAAGCGTAAGAAGGTTATTATCAAGCCATTTTTTTATTTCTTTCAAACTATTTTCTGCTTCTTGTTTGGCTGTATTCCAAGATTTTGCTGATGTTATTAGGACTTGTATCGTCTGCATGTCTGCATACGCTGTAATTTTGCCATTTATGTCAATATTGAATAAATCATCTACATATATATTGCAAAGAGTTACAGCTAATACAGACCCTTGTGGAATACCACATTTTACTAATAATTTGTAACTTGCAGAACCATCAATTTTTACCTAGTGATATCTATTTTCAAGATAGCTTTTAAGTAGGTTGTATCCTAATCCTCTTATTCCAATCTTCATGAGTTTATTCAATAATATTTGGTGATCCACAGTATCGAATGCTTTAGCTAAGTCGAGAAATACAGCTATTATTTTTTTATTATTATTCATATCGTCATAAATAGTTTCTGTTACTGCTCCTATTGCATTCTCTGTACTACAATTCTGTCGAAATCCATATTCTTGGTTACTTATTATTTTATATGTAGTAAGAAAGTTATTAATTCTAATATTAATTTCGTTTTTTCTATTATTTTTCCTACTGTTGACGTTAATGATGTCAGCCTATAATTACTCAATAAATTTTTATCTCCCGTTTTGTATATTGGAACTACTGTAGACAGTTTAAATATGTCAGGATATATACTGGATTCTAGTATTTTATTAATTAATTTTGTGATATGTACAGTAATAGTGTCTATGGTCTCTTTAATTGTTTCATTAAATATGCCATCTGGACCAGGCGCACTATTATTTTTAAGTAGTTTGATAAGATTATGTATTTCATCTTCGGTAACTGGATTAAAAAATATTGTAACAGAGATAAATAGTTCTTTTTTCATTTTTACTTTATTTTTGTTTAATTGAGAAATTTTTCCGGCCGCATTTGTACTAACTTCATTGAAGAATTTGTTCAAATCACTAGCAAGTATCTTCCTTTGTGGTTCTGATGGTAAAGTTTTTGATGTTTTATTTTTATAGTTAGTTATTTTATGTACTGTTTCCCATATTTTTTTTGAATTACTGGGATTTTCTTCAATTTTTTGTTCATAATATGATTTTTTTGTGGTATTTATCAATTTACTTATTATTTTTCTATAGTTAATGTATTTATATTTTAGATTTCTATTAAACGGTTTTATTTTTTTATATTTGTTATTTTCATTGTAAATTTTAGTAGTGGTACATTCGTCTATTAATTGTTGATATTTATTTAAAAATTTACTCGCCATATTGTTAATTTTTTTATCATTTAAAATTATTTCCCAATTTTCCTTTTTTATTTTTTCATTTAGTAATAAATAATTTATTTTTTTAGCTATTTTATTATTATCGTTCTTTTTATAAATTTTACTTTTAATCTCTATTATCGTTTCATAATGATCAGTGATATTAGTTTGTAGTACGATAGGACTTATATTATCATTACAGAATTTTGGGTCTTGGACAAATATATGATCAATACAAGTTTTGGATGTTGGAGTTACCCTAGTATAGTCATTAATTGTAGACTTGTATCCATTTTTAGGGTTTTGTAGGTATGACCAAAAAACTCTTATACCGTCATTTTGTCGTCTGTCTGTCTGTCTGTCTGTTCGGTAAAAATTTTAGCCAAACGGCTAAACCTAGAGAGTTGAAATTTGGCATGCTTATACAACTCTTTGACCCGCACATAGGAAAAATACTAGAACATCTAAAAAACATATACCCCTAAAAATATAAACAAATATGTGCTCATCGAAAAAAAAAAATATTTTTTTTAAACTCTGAGTAGGGTATCAAATGAAAGCCCTTGGTACGTGGATTAACGATCAAATTTTTATTTTTGCAAAATAAATTATTTTGAAGAGATTTTTGCCAATATTGTGCAAAAAATTTTTTGTCCCACACCCTGTAGCCCAGATGGTTTAAACTAAAAATCTGAAAAAATTCTAAGTAATGTACATTGGTGTGAACCGGAATAGTTCAACAGGAATTTTTGATCAGATTATGTTTTTGGAAAAAAAAGCATTTTTTGTGTTTTTTTGCTAATAATGTTGACAACTTATAGTTATATAATACGCTAAACAGTAACGTGTTTCTTGGTGCAGTGGCTAAGATACTAGCGTTCTGCCCAAGAATATGAGTTTCGAGTCCTACGTGAGGAGACAATATTATTTTTTATTTTTTTTTTGCATTTTTATATTGTTTAAATTATTTTTTCAAAATTTTAATTATATTTTGGCAATTGTTGCATTTAATTTTTAATAGCGTAAATTTAATAACCCGTGGAAATTGTTGAAATTATAATTTAATTATATATTTGAATGTACACGAAATCAAAGGGGAGGAGCTATGACTAAAAACAACCAATGGAAGCCATAGGCGCAATTTTCAAAATCTTAATGAACCTTGATATATAAAAAAAATACTGCACATCTTTAAAAACTTAAATAATGGTAATAGGCATTCGAATTAAAATTCATAAAAAAATATTTTGACATAAAATTTGTTTTGGCATCCCAAATAATCATCATTCACTTACTAAATACCTGCAAAACCCTGAAATGTGTGAAAATTCACACTTCACATCAATTTTTATACAGTACATTCAGATAATTATAAGAAATTTGATTTACATCTAAAATATCAATGTTTATATCTCCTACCATTACATCTGTTGCTTTATATTTAAGAAGTAGTTCATCTAGATCCAATATACCTATAGTCACTATTATTACTATTAGGTTATCTATATGTAGCTAAAATTGTAAGATTATTCTTATTCATTTCTGTAGTTACTAAAATTCCACTGACTTCACCATATTTAATTATTTCCATTTGATAGTTATAATTATTTTTAATATAAATTACTACTCCATCATTCTGATTATATTTACCTTCGCTATATTCAATATTATTTATTTTAATTATTTATAATAATTATTTATGCTGAAGTCAGTTTTATTAACAATTTGCCAGGTTTCCGTTAATATAATAATATCATATTTATTTTTCAAATCTGCTAAGAGTATCATTAATGTATCAAAATTTTTCCTTATACTTCTAATATTCATGTGTAAAATATTTAAATTTAGATCGCACTTATTTTTGTTTATAAAAGTTTTATATTGGTCAACATCAAGTGTTTGTGTTTTAATATCGCCTATTTTAAAATCGTTATTTGTTCTGTATTCTAGACTCATACTTATAATAATTCTCTTTTTTGTATCATACCGTTATTTTATTTAAATTACAATTTTAACAATATCATCTAAACCAGTGTTTCTCAACCTTTTCTGGCATGGGACCTCCCGAAATTATGTAAATATTGTTTGCGGCCCCTATATATATATATATACGTTTATAAGTTACTATATATATATATATATATATATATATATATATATATATATATATATATATATATATATATATATATATATATATATATATTTGTTTCACCGCTTATACAGACCCAACTCGCTATACTCTGCAGGCGTTACCAGACCAAAAGTGACAAGCTCAGACCCGGCATCGGGTCTGACAACGTTTTCTATGCTAGAAGTACGAATTAGGCCTCAAACAATCTTTAGCAATGAGTTTCAGGTGGGTCTGGGAAAGCGGTAGAACATGTTTTTTTATACAAATTTAGTTCACGAAATTTCTGTGAAGATGGTGCGCGTGTCGGGCTTGTATAAAATATTTGTAATTCATACGACTTATACAGACCCGCTATACACTATATACCTTCACAGACCCGAAACTTGGCAACACTGTTTGGGTCTGTCAAGATACATACCGGGTCTGTAAACGTAATATGGCTGTCAGATATTATATATACTCACGACACTTACGCAATCTTTGTTATTTTAGACTAAAGTAAGCTTTATATTACCTAATGTACAAAAATATTCCAGTCGAAACGGTACTATTTAAAATTTGAATGGATTAAGGTAAAAAGGTAAAAATATCTGTGTAGGTTGCAAGACAAAGAGTAAATAAAATCTAATATACAAGTCAAATTAAAAAAGGACTATCTCACTTCAGAGGAAATGTGTCTTCACTTGTCAATACACCATTATAATTATGGTTATTAATTTGGAATGCAGGAAATATAGGTCCTTATTAATAAACATAGTATCACTAATTACTTGTCTATTTATTTATTCATTTTAATCTTTGTCAAAAATTTCAAATTACAATTTTTAGAAAATTTATTTTTTTAACTAAAAATATATATTTTTTTCTGTAGTACCAGAGAAAGAACAGACATCAAATGGTTGTATATACCATAAAGTGATAATTAGAAGTCACAAAAAATCCGAATTTCTTAAATGTGTTTTAGACAGAAATATTCCATAAATTTTGCCCAAACAGTGTCTTATAAAATATTATAACTAACTATGAATTAGTATTTTGTTGGGTATCAGTCGAATTAAAAAACACATAGTTTGTCGAATGTTTACCTACTCCTAGTTTCGATTCAATTTGAAACAAGAAATTTTTGTCCCCCACTTTATCTCTCAGAGGGGTTGATCTAAAATTCTGAAAAAAATCTCCATAATGAACATTGATGGGAACCCGAATAGCTTATAAAATTTATTGTGTGGTGACAAAAGGAAGCCCTTTGGAAGTAAATTAAGGAACGAAAAGTAGTTTTTAAAAAATCGTTTTTTTTTTTCTAACACGAATTCAGCCAAAAATGTGGATTGTTTGTATTTATGGCTAAGATAATGTGCCATTTTTTTTAAATTAAAAATATAAAAAAAATATAACTTAATTACACTATTATACTATTATGCGTTGTGATTCAACCTTTTATTTTTAAGGTATCAAAGAGGAATAAATCATTTTTAGTATTGAAATACTTATAAAACAAATAACACATTGTTAATAGTGAGAAATACGTTTCTGAAATTGAGAAAAATTATGCCATTTATAAATACTGATAAATATAAATAAATGAAGCATTATATAATATATTTCTTATTAATCTAATGAAGACTTGAAGACAAAGCAAATCTAGCAAAAAATTTTAGGAATTTTGGTAAATTAATTAAATTTAATGGAAGGTTCTAAGGATTTTATCGGGACTATAGCTATAGCTAGGGTGACCAGATTTCAGTGAAGGGAAACCGGGACACAGAAAAAAAAAAAGGTGTTTGTTTCCTCCCAGATCCAGGTGAAGAGCAAAAAAAAGGTCCTCACCTCTCAGATTCAAAGTCAAGAATAAAGAGATTCAAAAACCGGGACAATCGGGCGTCCCGAGAACAGTTTTCGGGACACCGGGACAATTGACCGAAAACCGGGACGGATGGTCACCCTAGCTATAGCCATATTTCCTCGTAGAAAGTTTTCCCCTTTAATCGAAAGGGGTTAAACTAAAAAAACTGAAACAAATTCTAAGTAATGTACATAGCTCTTAACCAAGAGGAATTTTTGAATCAAAATTCGTTTCTGAAAAATATTGCAGTTTTGGTGTTTTTGTCTAAATTAATTATTTTTTTAATGCATGGCGAAATTATCGCTAATACTGTTATGGTTTTTTTGTATTTATGACTAAGGTAGTGTATATCTTTTTTGAAATTAACAAAAAACATTTATAGTAGTGAAATATTTACAAATAAAATAGCACATTCTTAATAGTGATAAACAGTGCCGTAATTACCTTTTTTCTGGCCCTGGGTAAGATTTTATAGTTGGGCCCCTTAAAATATTTTCAGACCCCTAACATATTTTGGGCCCCTAACTTATTTTGAGCCCCCTAACATATTTTGGCCACCCGCGCGCATCTTTAGGACCTTGGGCCGCTCTCATTAACAGTTCAACTCTCTGACTGATAAACCATTAATATTATATATATATATAAATTGTTAAGATTAAACTTTCGCATCTGTGGATCTTACGTATTTAACTTTTCATCATTGCTGGGTGTTATATATTTATTTTATTACATTACCGTTTTAGAACAATATTATTTCTGTGATCTGTTTTGTAACGGACAGTGAAAAAAATATTTTATATCACTACAAACAAAATATTTTTTCTGTGAATATATATTTTCATTCATGAATGTTATTCCGTAATTATTCAATAACAAATGTAATCCGTTTTTCGCAAATATTATGTTAATTTTAATTTTATGGCAGACCATTTTAGGAACCCTATTTTATCAGGGCCCCGGACCTGTGTAATTATTTAAGAACTTTCTTTTGATATCACAATAATTTTTTTTTTAAATAATTACATTTTTCAACGACACAAAAAATCGATATTTTCGAAAAACTTGTCAGATAAAAAAATCCTGTTGAACTAATCCTAGGGCTCTCAGATTGTCGACAGAGCAAACCGGGGCGGAGTGACAGGGTGAGGGGGGCTGCTGTACGTGCAATTTTTTAACTAATCGGGAGGAATTAATTAGATTTTATATTACAATTATTATTGTTTTATTTCTAACACAAAATTAAAATTACAAATAATTAACAGAAATAAAAATAAAATCCTATACAATTACAATAAATAATTAATAAATTATTACAATAAATCAGCGCTTTTTATTTAAAAAAATGATATCCAGATCCAGATCTTAACTTATGGTATATGAAATTTAAAGTATTTAGATTACAAGTTCACAGCAAATTCTTGTTCAATAGTTGATATAATAATTTTCAAATAATTTTAATACTTTTAAATACCCGTCGAAAATAGGTGTCTGTATGTCGTTCCGGCGCGTTCTATGACAAAAAAGCACTACAATAAATTATTTCCAAATAAAATCCATACAAAAGCATTTTATAAATACTTTTGGTTGAATTTAGCTCTTTTTAACAATTCGCCTTCTTTTAAAACGTCATTACAACTAAAATAAAAATTTATCACGCACTGTAGAATAGCCTCTACCAGTGGCGCACCCAGGGGAGGGGACCGCCCCCCCCCTAAGAAGGAAGGAAATAAAAATAAAAACACACAAACACACTAGAAAATTTTAAAACAGAGTTGAGAATCTTTTTTTCCGGTCGTCAGTTGTATTTTACAAGTGAGAACCCTTTTTTAAGTCATCACTTTATATTTCCGAAGCGAGGACCTTTTTTTTTAGGTCATCACTTGTATTTTAGAAGTGAGGACCTTTTTTGTTTTAGGTCATGACTTTGTATTTCCGAAGCGAGGATTTTTTTGTTTTAGATCATCACTTGAAATTTAGCACCTTATTCATAATTTAAATAATTTTGTCTTCCGCCCCCCCCCACAACAAAAATTCCTGGGTGCGCCAATGGCCTCTTAAGTATCACATGATAGCGAATTACGCTCGTCGGTCCGCTGAATTTCCATCAGCGAGAAAATACGTTCGACGTTTGCATTGTGGCCTGGAATAGAAAAAACGTATTCACAAATTTTTAGAAAATCTAAATACTGTTCTGTAAATTCCTTATGCATCTGGGATAAAATTATTATCCACTTTTTTAAGCGGTTTTAGACTTCCAGTCTTTATTTACTGCAATTTTTAGTTCAACAATTTTTCACACTCTTGATATTTGGTTGAATTAATAACTCTCATTTATTTCAATATTCTTATTGTTGAAGTAATTTAATGTTTGTTGTACATTTTTCCATTCTGATTTTTCTTTTAAAACCATCCATCAAAATATTGAAAAATGTTCAAGAGGTTTTATCCACTTATTTAAATATTCAATAAACGTTTCATAGAAATTAGTAACTTCCATTTCAAAATTATTAATTTCATTTCTAGTATTCTTCCCCAGATTCTTCACGTTCTTTCAAAATTGTTTCTACACGTTTTGGTAAAAACACTGTCTGTATCTTTCTTCAAACATAGCTGCTGTATCTTTTAATACACCGAAAACTTCCATTATAGATTTGTTTTTTCCCTCAATTTGTAATATTTTCAAATTGACCGATTCGGCCTGGCTATGAATGAACCAGAAGTATGCCTCACTTAATGGGTCATTAAAAAACTTTAATAGAGTTTTTGGCGCTTTACTTTCTTTACCGTCGGACAAATTAAAATTTGTCCAATGATGTGCGTTCCCGCGGCGACTCCTGACTGACTTAATAAATTATTAAAATACACAAAACCGGGACAAATAGGCGTCCCGAGAGACTGTCTCGAGACACCGGGACTTAGACCTCAAAACCGGGACAATCCCGGTTTTCCGGGACGTCTGAGAGCCCTAACTAATCCGGTTTCCAACAATGTACATAATGGAGATTTTTTCAGATTTTTAGATCAACCTCTCTAGGAGATAAGGTGGGAAACTAACGCTTTTTGGCGAAAATCTTTTAAATTATTTTACAAAAATAAAAATGTGTTTGTTTATTCACGGATTAAGAGGTTAAAGCGTAAAATATAGTAAACAATCTTTAAGTAATAGTTAAATCTTTTCAAAAGCTCCAAAGACACCCAACTCGGCATACGTTACCATTTAAAAAATCAAAGTTGTCCTTGATATGCAGTACTTTCGGTTTGTTCCGGAAAATTTCAATACTATAATTCGATTCTTTGGGCAGACTCGGGTCATCATATTTTTTTTCCCAAATTACTAAGACATCGTGTTTAAATAAAAAAGACGGTTGGTCAATGGTAAATTTAAATATGAAATGTACAATGTAAAATTCATTAATGCAACAGGGTGCTAATAACCTATACTCTATCTCAGAAAGACTGATAATAATAAAATTTATTATTTGTAAAAAGTTATTGTTTTTCACACAGAAGCGGCAAAACAAAAGCGACAAAATATGAATAGTTCGAAACGAAATATTGTTATAAACAACCGAGTGTGCCGCACATATTATATGGGAACACGAACTAGGGTTAAACACAATAGATCATAAAAATTTGACCCTAAAATTTTGAGGAAAAATATGGTCACAAGGGTGTGTTTAATGATATGATAAATATGGTCACAGGCGTGCGTTTAATAAAATGATAAATAGTAATATAGAAATACACAAAACCAATTTAAACGTGTTTAAAATGTGCACGCCACTGGTAACTGCCTGACAAAATGATTTATTACTATCAGTCTTTCTGAGATAGAGTATAGATGTTGGAGCACCCATAAATAAAATTATTATTATACATATATAAAAAAAAACTACCATGACACGCTCTGTGTTGGTCGTACAGTAAAATGTTTTGAATTATTGTTTTATTATACTATAATTTTTATGGCGTACATGGTAAATGGAAAACGTATCAAGAAATAGAAAAATTAGATTCACTTTCATTCTTGAAAAATAGTTTCGAAGTTCAAGTTAAATAATTTAAAAAATTCGTAAGTGAAAAGAATCATAGGAAGTACAAAAACAGTTCTGATGATGTAGCGGAATGCAAGTAAAAAAAATATTTTATTATTACCACTGCAACCGATCAAAAATAAAATTTTTAGCCTCATATAAATTTTTAAATACTATTGATTGTTATTGACATTCATTGAATGTCAATAGTAAACATTAGATTAACCGAGAAACCTTATAAATGAACTATTAATCCTAAAATAAAAATTATGTCATATTGAAATATACGTAAATTTTATAATTATCGCTAGACAATCGTCAAATGCAGGTCAACAGGAGGATATTTGTTTACAGAAACGATGTAAATACCGACAACACTGTACGGGATTGCGTACGTCGTCAGCATATACAAATTATACACAAATGACCTGACTACGACGTAAACATGTATGGGGTTTAATACCGGTTATCAAATATAGCAAAAATGTTTTTTTCATAATTCGTTACCCCTTGAAGGTTGCTCCAGGAGTGCAAACTGCGCTCTTTCTATTTTTGATACATATACTCCTAAAATCCCATTAGATTCGGTGGGTCTGTGGTTGTCTGTTGCATGTACATGGCTTGACAACGTCGGTCAGATAAATATATATATATATATATATATATATATATATATATATATATATATATATATATATGGGGTATATATATTTATATCCAATTTTACCCCGTCAAATCGCCGTTAACCTATTTTGGTCTAAAAATACCACTGGTATCTAATCTTACCTCGGAATTTTCCGCGACGAATTGTCCGAGCCGAATGCTACGAATTTTCCGGCGACGAATTGTTCAAAGTGCCTTCCATTTTGATTTAAACACATTCGCGATCTTATTCTTGAGTTATCTGTAGCTCGGAGGGTAATGAAATTAAATATATATATATATATATATTGCACTTTCAAGTCGTACCTACTTTAAAGTACAACTTGAAAGTACTTGAAGTAACTCCAACGCGAACCATTGTCATAGAAACGCATCAACCAACACATACACTATATGTGACCTTGATATAGTTTACTTATAGTCTGTTTCTTTCGTTTAAGCGGAACTAGATTTTCAAATCTAGTAATTTTTATCGATTCAATGAAGCTTTTGATTTATAAAAGCTTATTTTAATCATTATAAAGTTAGCTAGTGACAACTTTAGAAAATTAAAATTCTATTTAGTTCCGCTTAAACGTTTGAAATAGCCTGTAGTTTAAATTAGTTGTCAAAATAAGTATATTAAATATAATGATAAATAAAATATTCTATTATATTTTCACGTTTAGATCTTGTATGACTTCGCGGCCCCCCAACGAAGCCTTCACGGCCCCCCGGTTGAGAAACGCTGTTATAGGGAATATAATCGTCATTTAAAAATATCACAGTTTTTTTGTCAACCGTAAAAGATATTAAAAAAATGTTTAAGTAAAAGATGTTGAAAAGCTCTATCCAAAGATATCCAATATGACATACGTTCCCATTTAAAAATTTGAAATTGTCCTTGATATCCTGTACTGCTGGTTTTTTCCGGAAAATTTCAATACTACCATTCAATTTTGTGGATAAATTTTAGTTTAAAATATTTAGGTTAAAAACTCGTGTTCCCGTTATCTTGATACATTATAATATAGGGGGGGCCGCAGACAATATTTACATAATTTCGGGGGGTCCCAGGCCAGAAAAGGTATAGAAACACTGGTTTACACTAATCTGTTATTTGGCTTGCAAAAACTTGATTTCACTTATTTTCTGGTATTTTTTATTTTATATTTGCAATTAATGTTTTCATAAAAGAATATTAATGCTATTGTTAAATAATTTATTAATGTAATATATACGTTTATAAGTTACTATTTTTTCGATATACCACTGGTTAAAAATGTATCATTTTTATCTTACAATATCTGTAGAAATTTTTAAATAACTCAAATTTCAAACACGTGCACGCACAATTAGATCAATTACACAATTAGGATGTTTGTTAATTCTTTTTAAGTAGATTTTCTCAGCTATTTTACTCATCGTACTTAAAAACCTGATAGGTCTGTATAGCTGGAAGGAAGGGCAGAAGGTTTATTTTGCTTTTTAAGGTCACAGTAGTGGGTAAACAGATTATTTATCTGTTTCTAGTCCGATAGATGTAGTTAGGAGCATCGAGGTCAAATGGGAGTGTCTATATTTCATTCAAGTACATCAACCAATAAGAGTAATATTAAGTCACAATAGAATATTTTAAAATATCTGTTGTGATATTTGTTTGTTTTGAAAAGATAACAACTCTATTTCTATACTGCTTGCATCTAAGCTGAATGCTACTGAGTAGTTAATTGTATCTGGTAAAACAAATGAAAAAGATGATTATAAACCTTTACTTCAAAGATTGCAAGTCAAGATCGATAGAATAAATAAATATTAAATGAATTTCCTACATTTTACTTAATTTAGTACATATACATTTATATATTATTTCTCTTTGTATACATTTATATTTAATTTCATTCTTTGATTCCCATGTAAGAAAAATATTGAAAATTCTAAAATTACGCGAAAAGAATATAGGTACCTAGATATTATTGAAAAAAAAAAACGTTTTTTGCCGAGATTATGTCAAATACTTTTGCATTATTTCTCGTAATGCACACTGATGTGAAACGGATAAATTCTACAGAAATTTTACTTTACAACCGAAGACTGTGCAGCGCATTTACTTCCCCCGTTAAAGCGGGGGTCGAGGCAGGGCCGGCTTTAGCAAGTCTGGCGCCCCGGGCAAGATTTTTTTACCGGCCCATTAAAAAAAATAATTCTATATAATACAAGTGACGTTCTAAAAAAAAAGTCCTCATTTCTCAAATACAAGTGATGTCCTAAAAAAAAGAAGGTCCTCACTTCTAAAATACAAGTGATGACCTAAAAATAACCGTCTGCCACCCTTCCTGGCCTGGCGCCCTGGGCGATCGTCCGTCCTCGCCCCACCCCCCTTAAAGCCATTACTGGGTCGGGGATTTCTTAACCTGGAGTGTTTGCACGATCGATTCGTCCTGGTTAAAGTTAACAGTATAACAGTATCCTCAGAAGTCAGGACCCACTATTACAGTTCGTTAGTGATCACGAATTTAGTGGCAAAGGGGCGTTTCTTTACCCGGCAGCGCGAAGAGCAGCAACGGGATTTTACCTGGCAGACTTGAGTACAATTATGGAAAATGCTGGAGTAAAACTCTCTCGGGAGGAGTACAACAGGGTTACCAGTTCGGCGGAACGAGGAGAGATAGATATGTTGACAAAAGAACACATGAGTAAAAGTATGCACTCTGTGTTCTTCAAACATATTAAATATCCTGAATATCAAGACCAAACAGATGTTTGTGATCGAATTCTCAAGTCCTGCTGAGAAGAATATCTCTATCAAGGGGGAGGAAAAGAAGTCCAAATATGTGGATCTCTTGTCCGAGCTTAGAAATCTGTATCGCGGGTATTAAGTTAAGCTTGTAGTCCTGATAGTTGGTGTTTTGGGTGGTATTAAAGCCTCCTATCGAAGGGAAATCGAGTCCATTCCCGCCTGCAGAGCTTCTGCCACCTCTTTGATCTGCACGATGCAGAAAGTAGTGTTGCTAGGGTCACTCCGCATTGTGCGGGCACTGGATCTGGCGTAATTTCCGCGGCTGCATATCGCCAGGGTTTGGGATGCAGTCGTGTGTATTTAGCTCCACTAGTCTCTAGTATGACGCGGCTCAAAAGGTTGCTGAAGTTTGAGATTAGTGGACGCTTGTCAAGACCTGACAAACAGGGCTATTACAACCAGGGCTTCATCTTTCACAATCATAATAAATAGACAACTTATAATTGTTTGTGAACTAGTAAAACAGTTACAGTTCCCAATTTTTATTGAATTACGTCCTTGTTATTCACAAGACGTTTACGAGGACCAAGCGTCGAGAAATTCAAACAAAGTATATTTTATATCTTTTCTTCAGATATTATACCCAGGCCCAACGTTGCGTGTAACCCTCAGAGACCACATGCTTCTTAAAAATAACAAACAATCTGAAATAAAATTAGTAATAATCTATATATCAAATGTTGCTCCTCATTTTTAGGGTTTTGTAGGTATGACCAAAAAACCCTTATACCGTCATTTTGTCGTCTGTCTGTCTGTCTGTCTGTCTGTCTGTCTGTCTGTTCGGTTAAAATTGTAGCCAAACGGCTAAACCTAGAGAGTTGAAATTTGGCATGCTTGTACAACTTTTTGACCCGCACATAGGAAAAATACTAAAACATCTAAAAAACATACCCCCCTAAAAATATAAACAAATATGTGCTCATCGAAAACAAAAATATTTTTTTTTAATTCTGAGTAGGGTATCAAATGAAAGCCCTTAGTACGTGGATTAACGATCAAATTTTTATTTTTGCAAAATAATTTATTTTGATGCGATTTTTGCCAAAATTGTGCAAAAAAAAATTTGTCCCACACCCTGTAGCCCAGATGGTTTAAACTAAAAATCTAAAAAAATTCCAAGTAATGTATATTGGTGTGAACCGAAATAGTACAACAGGAATTTTTGATCAGATTATGTTTTCGGAAAATAACGCATTTTTTGTGGTTTTTGGTTCACAAAGTACAAAAGTTATACCAATGTAAGACACTGATACGCTAAGCGTCCGATGGCGCAACGCGTTAGTGCGCTGGTGTCGGAAGCTAAAATTCTCTGGAAAACGAAGGGTTTCGAGTTCGAGTACGGACGGAGTGAGTTTTATTTTTCTGTTTTTTTTTTGCATTTTTATTATGTTGAAATTATTTTGTCAAAATTCTAGTTATATTTTGACAAATGTTGTATTTAATTTTTAAGAGCTTAAATTTAATAACCAGTCTTATTATATGATTAACAGACGATAAATTATTTTAAAAATATCGTTCATTTTGTCGAGATTACTATAAAGTAAAATTTGTCCTACACACTCAGCATACCGCCTTCACTAATTATATACCTGCGAAACCCTGAAATGTGTGAATATTCACACTTCACATCAATTTTTACTTATCTAATAGAATATTTTTAATTGAAGAAAAAATTGTAAAAATGTTATCGCTCAATTACATAATAATAGATATTAGAGATTAATGTTCTGTAATTTTTTAAATATATTAGTGAGTTTCAAATATTTTTTCTTGTAGAAATGTTCATTTTTTTAATTTATTTTTTTGTAAACCCGTATATTCAAATAATACGTCAATACTTTTTTCGACTGATTACCTATTCATAGCTTAGAACTATCGTTGAAAACTATTATACTTGTTGATAATGTAATGCCTCTTTGTACACGTGTTCTTCACGTAAATAATGTTTTCTATAAGAAACTCTTGAGAACTTTACGGTTATGATAAGATAGTAGTTACCGCAAGAAATGTGCCACAAACCCTTTCAATCAGTGTAAAATATGATTCATGTTTACATTCTAGAAGAAATATTCATTCGACAACACTGGCAATATATTTGATGTAAAAATGTCATAATTTTTTAATAAAAGATGTACCTATAAAATTAAAAAACGCTTATTTTCTATTCAAGGATTTTTGTAATAAGATGAATTTTTGGGGGCTATGGTGTCGCTACGTACATATAAACTTAAAATATCTCACTTATAATTTACATAGCTAACAAAAATGTAGGTATATTTATATAAAAAAGATTTTAATGAAGAAAAGATTATTTTTTCAAAAACCGTAAGAAGTACGGGTTCTTAGTACATAAATAATATTGTGCATAACAATAATTGGAATTCATTACAATTAATAAAAATTCTAAAAATATGTTAAATTCGATTAAACTTTATTTAGCATTTGCTAAATAAACAATAAATAATACAATGTAAATCCACTTAGGTATAGATTTCATATAAAATGTTTAAAAATAATTCTGAACAAATTATAATCAATCTTATTATAAAATATGCAGTTACAACGTCCAATTAATAGTAAAAATAATACATTTTTATTTTTTTTTCTAAGTAATAGTTTTTTAATTTCAATTTAAATTGTCTTATTCTACTTATTTCCCTTATACTATCAGGTAACTTATTATAACTTATAACTACCTGAAAACATAAATAATTCTGTGCTGCTGTATTATAATAATTGAATGCTTTTATAATGCTGGTATAATATTTTAGTACTAAACCAAGATTTATCGTATGAATAACAAATAATAAATAAATTAATTACTATATATCTAATAAATTTCATTTAAAATTGTAAAATAAATCTAAATAAACTAATAATGAATGAAACTATAAATAAAATTTCAGAAAATCAGCATTTCAATATTTTTCCCGATGTTTGGAACTGTACGAAAAAATATAGAGAGGGTTATATCAATGAATTAGAAAAGGATGGTAACTAGTGTGGCTATGATATACTACTAGTGGGCGGTTACTACGTACAAAAATTCTGGCTTCACTAAACATCGGTCGCAGCACCATCTGTAGTACAAACTCGAACTAAAATATAACATTGGCAAGATAGAAACTATGAGTTTCTTATACATTATTCGAATATAAAATAAACAATCATATGGAAAAAAATATTGACGTATTGTTTGAACATTTCTCCATCTAGACATCTAAATTTAAGAGTTATTTGAAGTTCACAAATATGTTTAAAAAAATACAGAAACTTGTTGCCTCATGCTTATAATTAAGTTATTGAGCCATAAAATTTTTATTACAAATTTGTTTGAAATTAAAAATATCCTATTAGATAGAGAAAAATCGCTGAAAATTTTGTTGTATAATTAGTACTAATTTTATTTCAGGTATGTTAGTCTTGTATAGAAAACTAAAAATCTATAGGGTTGTGCGCCGCCTTAAGAAATTATCTTGAAATGTAGGCACCAGGGACGTAGCCAGGATTTCAGCTTGGGGGGGGGCAAAAATAACAAAATATTCTAAATTGGTCGGTACGACCTTAATTACATGGCTTGGGTAGAAAATAACAGCGTTCTAGGTCTTTTGTAGTATATTAAATAATAAAAGTCCGGTAAAGTTATAACTTATAACAACCTAAATTATATTTTATATAGGGTAGACTATCCTGGGGGGGGGGGCACACAGCAAGTAAAACAAATGAGTTTATTCAATGTTAACCCGTAAGTACTACTATCGGGTCCTAAGAACCGAACGAGCCATTGTTATTGAGTTTGGAGTTGAAGTAGAGGAAGGGGGAAAGCGAGTTTCCTGGAATGCTCAAACAAGTTCATACTCGTGAGTTAATCATAGTTAGTGATCGTTTAAAGCAGGGGTCCCCAAAGTGGTCGATATGACATTGTTAGGGGTCGATTCTGTCTCAGGGGTCAATTGGGGGTGGATGAAAAAAAGTTAAAAACTACAAGTATAATAATTACACAATTATCGTACATATATAATTAAGTATCAATATGAAATCTGGGTAACATTGTGACGTAATTTTTTCCTAAGGTCACATGTTAATCCTATAATCCCAGTGTTAAACGAAATTTTTTGGTTTAAACAAGTTAAAAATACTCAGTTAGAATAATTTTTTTGCAAAAATTGAACGTTTTTAAAATAAAGATTAATGAAATAGTGTTTAAAAATAGTGTAAATAATTAAATTTTAGTATTAAAATAGTGTTAATTTAGTGTTTTGTGTTAAAACAGTGTACAGAGGTTTTTAAAGAAGACTTAGTTCTAAATCTTCCAAAGTGAGTACATATTTTTTAATTTCAATATTATAACACTAGGTTGTTTAACCCGTCAACAATTATGGGTTTTTAACAAAAAAAAAAAGTTTTTGACTGCATTAACTTGGTTATTTAGCGTCTTTTCTGCATCTTTTCTGCATCTTTTCCTTTAATATTCCTTTCTTTACATAGTGAGTCATGTTGTTTTTCGAAAATACCTGACATGGTGGTATATTTTTTGGTTAATTATACGAAATTAAGATACGTTAAAAAATAAAACCAAATACACATACAAACAACTGAAAGTTTTATGTTATAAATCCGTCATTGTTGACGGGTAATAACCTAGTACCTATATAAATATAAGTGAAGTTAAATTAGATTCATTTAGATCTTCATTGTTACGTAGAGATTTTCAGTATTTTTCGAATTTGCGACAGTTGGAAGTAAAAGATGAAGACTTGGAAATATACACAAAGTATCTTCAAAAATTGAGCGTGGATTTTAAATTACGTTTTGAGGAATTAGAGAAAATGCAAATCCCAGATTGGATTATCGCGCCATTTTCTGCAGATGTTGAAAATATCGAAAGTCCTATACAAGATGAACTTATTGAATTGTCGGTTGATCTTGAAGCTAAAATGCTTTTTAAAAATGTTGTTTGAAGTTACTTTTGGACAAATCTAAATGTTATACAGAAATATCCAAAACTTTCGGAAATGGTAGTTCAATTTTTGTTAACATTTCCAAACTCGTATATGGTTGAGGCTGGTTTTAGCCATGTTAATTCCATCCCGGCAAAACAGAGAAACAAGTTAGATGTAGAATTTCGTGGCGGTTTAAGGCTGAAATTAAATCATTTTGAACCCGACATTTCTAACTTGCAAAGAGTCAGCAATCACACCCGTTACATTGACAATGACAGTAAATTTTATTTAATAATATTATTGTATTGCATCTGATTAGATATAATTATATTATAGATAAATGTAATGTACATAAATCACTGTACAATAAACAATAAAGAAATCACATAAGCGTATTTTTTGCTTGTTCTATTATAATAACCTAATTGTGAGGGGGTCGATAAGAAGTAGATAAACTCTTCTGGGGTCGACGGTCAAAAACGTTTGGGGACCCCTGGTTTAAACACTTGTGTTTTTTAATTATAATACAATCTGGGTCCCTGGGACCCAATAGTAGCTTGAGTCAACAATTTTCGATATAATTTAGGTAATCTATAATGAATTAATTATATGAAATTTTGTATATTTATTTTTTGTTTTTAATAATATACTTAGTTTTTTAAATAAAATTTCTGCTACTTTATGTTGTTTTCTCATTTACAGTGATTATGACCACTTCAAGCAAATCACTTAGCGATCAACAATTACTAGAAATCATCGAGAATAATGACTTCTGGAACGAATTAGAAAATGAAGAGGCAAGTGAAACTGTTAACACGGTCGCTGAAGAACCAGAAGATGCGTTTCAGCAAATTCTTAGGGGTCCAGTTGCTAGCGACGAAGAAGAAGAGGACAACGAAATACCCAGCGATCACAATACTTATAGTGAGTTGGAAACTGATGATGATAATATTGGTGATTCTCTCTCAACTTCTTCTACTAATTATCGGTACGGAAAGGACCACATCAAGTGGGCAAAACAAGCTTCCTTACCACGAAAAACACTTAATCATAATATAATTACTGTCCTTCCTGGACTAAACAAGCCAGTAAAGACAACCCTCCAAAAACTCAGAGGCGTGGAAATTGCTCTTTTCGGAGGAAATGAGGCAGGCAACTGTTGGTCACAACAATAATAAAATAAATGTTATGAATGTAAAATATGGTAAATATAAAACTAAAAGAAATTCTAGACGACAATTTGCACCAACTTTCATCAATAACACCGATATTACAGAAATGTATGCATTTATCTGGTTATTATATATGTAAGAACTTTTTAAGTTTAAACATGAACACTTGCGATCGGTATGGGCAACCGATGAGACAGGTCGCGAATTATTCAGATGCATAATGTCCCTAGCACGTTTTGTTTTTTACTGTCGGCAATACGTTTTGACGACTGAGTTAGCAAAAGTAAACAAATTAGCTGCTATAGCCGAAATCTTCGGAAGTTTTGTAGACTGCAAAAAGAATTATTCTCCATGATCTAATGTAACAGTAGATGAAATGATGACACCCTTTAGAGGACGTTGGCCAACAATAAGAACATGCCACGTAAGCTTCGTCAAAAAGTAGCAGATGTGTTAGGGATTCTATTGGAAGCCGAAACCGTACCTGAAGTACCTTGCAGCAAGTCAAAAAGGCCAAGGTTTCGCATTTGCCCCCAAGGAAAGGACCGTAAAAAAAATCATTATTGTAAACTGTGCAAAATACCGATTTGTCTAAAATGCAGTGAATTTGGTTGTCTTAATTGTATTTCGGAGAATAAGTTATATAATTTAGTTCTTAATACTTCAATAAATGTTATTTTTGTGAAAATATTTGTTTTATTTAAAAACATATTTCCTTTTTGGAATTAATAACAATTGGATCCATGGGAGCCGATAGTAGTACTTATGAAACAATATTTGGGTAGTAGTACTTACGGGTTAAATATTGGAAACATGAGCGGTCGGCGCGACCGTGGACTCTGATAGTACTAATCGGCGTTTAACCAAGCGGGCGGTAAATTTAAATACTTATATTGTAGGAAAATATTGTATTTATTTGAGAATAAATATAATTTTAATACTTTCAGCCTGAAATATAATACAAACATGATTTATACAAACATGATTTATCAAATTTAAGTATAAATTTGAAAAATAATGCGCCTTAAATATACATATTAATTTAGCTTTATTCAGAAAATGTTATACATGGTTTCGAACTATTTGATTCTCATCAGTGCGATGTATCCTAACACCATTTTTATCCATGGATATTGGGAAATCGCAGACGCATGCTAAAATAAAAAGTTAAATCACCATAATATAAGTTATTACAATTAGGCATACAGGCAGTGATATTATTAGTAACTAACAGAGTATAAACCTGATAGATAATTATACACTAAACAAAGAACTGTTAAACGCTAACATAAACTCATAACTTCCAAAATCACACAGATTATAACAAAAAACCGAACTCCGAATAAAAACCCGGCGTTCCACTGAACTAGATCAGTATCCAACAAGCAGTCCAGCAAGAAAGATCAGTCTTCAACGAACCGTCCAGCACTAAGGATCGGTCTATCGACAACCACCAGCAAGAGAACATCTACCTACAGTCTACAGAGCAGCAGTTGAGTGAGTAAACCAAGAACATTTGTGTACCATACGAAAAAGAATTTATACACGCTATAGTGTACTGTCATCGCATAAAAAATTTCTGCATTCACATTAATATTTGCAAGTAACGCTGACGCCTTCAGCGGGACTTGTAACTATTATTGTCTTCGAATACGTATACACAGCGCGCTGATCGCCTTTGGCGTGTCTGTGTCCCGTTCGCTGACGGTTTAGCGGACCTCGTCGATACGTAGCGTGGATATCTCTCACGTCCACGTCCGTCATCGCCACGTCACGTCACGTCCACGTCCGTCATCGCCACGTCACGTCCGTCACAGTCAAGCCACGTCTACGTCCGTAGCCGTCTTGTCTGCCGCCGTTCCGTTCGTACCCCGGCTACGAACGCACGGCCGCCGCCGCATTCCGAAGCCAACTTCATCGCGATTCCCGTCGTCGCCCGTTCTGTAGCGCTGCGACAGACCGCCACGACCCGGATATCATCACCGCAGAGGCCTAGCGTGTACACGGCAGTTTAGCCGTCCACGCCTACACCGTCGCCGCTCAAAGCTGCAGCACGTCCGCTCGTACCGCTGACACCTTTGACGGTCACCACTCTAAACTCTGTGGTCACCACTCCAAAGTTAGGCCGCTCACCAGTCGCTCCAGTTACTCTTGGTATCACGAAGAAGAACCGAAGATTACGACGTCGCCTCTTCAAATTGTTCGGATCCGCTTCACCGCCTTAAACACAGTGTCGAGCGACACTATTACGCGACGCACGCCGACCAACGTATAGACCCGTCTTTTCCTTCTCTCTTCCTTCCTTATTGTTGTTTATTAGTATTAATTATTTCATTGTCGTTATTCATCCGTTGTTACTATTCACATATTTCTTTAATAAAACTGTTATATCCAAACTGTCCGCATATTATTTTCAAACCCTGGGGAACCAAGTTTTATCTTTCAGGGCGTCTAGAGACGACGTGCATAGTTCCATCTCGCCGCAACGCTAGCCGCGGCCGGTAGTAGTGGTTACTCCCCTAGGGCTCAACCCCCTTGGCAGAGTCAATCCCGCAACACGGGTTCGAGCATGTTTCTGAGCCATAATGTAATTGGGTCATTTAGTCCTGTTCTGTGGTATATAAAAAAAAACGCTAACATAAACCGACTAAATTACGAAATCACAGAAATTATAACAAAAAATAATGTGAAAATTTAAGTTATGAGCCACAAAACAAATAAAACTGTTATGAACTAATGCCGACAGTTGACGAAGCTTCGATGAAAATAAATCGCTTGTCACTCTGTCTAGCTTATGTATTGGCAATATAAGGTAGTGTAAGACCTAATAAAACCCTTAATTAAATCAATTACAAAGTACTTACTAACAATTTGTCAATAAGACTGAGTAAAATCTTGTCTAGATAGTCTCTGATCAGTGACGGATTAAGCTTTCGTCGGGCCCAAGACAAAATTTATATACGGGCCCTGAGAGGTCGGAAGATGGAAGGTTGTAGAATTATTTTTAATTGGTTTTTTCGCAGTTAATTATGTTTGAAGGATATTTTACAATACATTATTCGCATTCATATTCTGAAGGGAACATTTTCTTGTGTACATTCTGATTAATCCTTGTTGTGCGATTTACAAATAAATTAAATGAACAAGTAATAAAAAAAAATATATTTAAGAAATAAATGCAGGATAATATTCATAATTTATTAATATTACAATATAGTATATAGAATAATGTAGTATAATATGCACAAGCACATACATAATCACATTAAGCAGAATTAGTAAAAATTTGGCAAAAAATCGACTAAATAAAAATATAGTTCAATATATATTTTTAGTAAAAATTTAAATTTGTTTTTTTTATCAGACTTTTACCTCAGAAAATTTATCAATTATCTTATCATAATCTAAATCTTTCAGTGCAGAATTTTCTATATACAGCAGTGATAAATTGTTCATTTTTTCATGAGAGATTTTGTTTCTTAAGTAATTTTTCACTCACTTTAACACAAAAAAGGATAGTTCACCGGATGCAATACTGACAGCAATTGTTAAGTACCTTATGCGTAAAATAATTTGAATGTTCTGGAAAGTTGAAACAAGTAACATTTCTTTTAGCATTATCTAACTTTTCATTTCTAATAATAAAACAAAATTGCACTAATTCGTCATCTATTTCACTTATATCAGTATCATTTTCATATCAGTTTTTTAGATTGTTTGTATCATCTAGGATATTTTTAACAATATTTTCATCGCTCAAGTTTATAGGAAAAAAAAAATTGGATATGTTACTTATATTTTTATTTCCAAAATTCTTCTTTCAAGTTCTGAACACAATTTATCAGAAATTACAATAAAGTTATTAATTTTAAACCCTGACTTTCCAGTGAATTCGACTACTGCGTTATCAAGTTATTTTTTTCAATTATTTTTTTTTTCTTTTAATTTTACATTTTTAAAACTCATACTTATAAAATTTTATTTCCGACATTCGCAGACCTTCATCTTCAAATTTCATTATATTTATTTCTAAGATCATTAATAAAATCAAACAAAGTGTCCAGTATACTAACTGCATTGACTAAATGATTTAAATAATCCAACTCTTAATCTCTCAAAGTTTTAACTTATTTAATCAAAATGGGGCATTTCTTGTCCTTAAGGCTTTGAGTCGCTGCTTTTAGTTCTTTCATTGTGAAAACATGGTTTATTTCATGTTCTGAATTGTCTATGGAAAAGTCCTTATGTTCTTCTAATATTTCATAAGCTTTAAATTCATTGGTGTAGTTCTGACTGCTTGAATTGTATTCAAAGGCATCTGCAAGGGTTTCTACAATGTTTTGTTTGCCGGTAATTACGTACTATTTCAGACTAATGTTGTAGTCAGAGTTGGATTTTTTGAATCCTTGATTTTATTTATTTTGCCCCAGATTTCTTGAGGAAACATAGTTTTCCCAAGACTTTCTTTTGCTTGCTAGTATTGTACGTCTAGATGTAGAGCGGCATTTATTGAGTTCCATCAGGTTTATTTCTGTTTTGTGTCTTCTGTAGCGATTAAGGGCTTGTTTAAAATGTTCCCCGGCTAGTCGGCATTCTTCAATCAACCATAGAGTTCATCTGTTTTGCGAATTTTGTTTTTTTGTAGCCTATTGTTGTTTCGTCGGCACTTATTATATGCTTTGTAAAGTCTTCGACTAGTTTACTGATGCAAATATTATTAACATTTAAGGGTGTTCTTATTCTTGCTAATTCTTGAAAATTTCCCATTTAGCATTCATTAGCCTCCATCCTTCTTCCTTTCTGTGCACATGGGAGTAGTACCAGTAAACGTGATTTTTATTGGGAAGTGATGGCTACCCCATAGGAGTGGTAAAACTTCCCAGTTTAAGTCAGGTGATAGGGATGCTTCAGAAATTGATAGATCTATGGTTGAGAAGTTCCCAGTGTTAGCTCAGAAGTGTGTGGGTGTGTATTTTATTTTAAGAAAATTAAAATTAGGAAATATTTCTTTTACATGATAAATATTTAAAACTTTGTATATACAGATATAAAAATAAACATAAAATATCAAATTCTTAATTAATTAATACTTAATTAATAAGGGCGGAGATATTGGTTTTGCACCTGGGTGACCAACAATCCAGGAACGGCCTTCTAGTTATTAGTATGTCGGTGGATAATTCAGTTTTCAAAACAAAAACAACTTGACCCAAGCATGTCACTTTAAACTGTACCTTTAAATCATCTACATGCCAAATAAAAGAAAGAACTGTTAGAGAAAAGGTAGATATTATTCGCGAGTAACAATGTGGTGCAACAAATACAGGAATCTGCAGAAAGTTTTCGTCGTCAGCTTATTCAGTTTCAGCATTGTGGAAAACTAGTTTATTTGGAAAAGTTTATTCGGAAATTATTTAAGCTTACCCACGTTTAGTTGGTAAGGATAAACACCCTCAAAACTTTTCCATGTTTATATATAATTCTTTATTTACCCTAGATCTTGCGGCGTTTAGGGTCTTAACCAGTACATTTAAAATCATAATAATAATAAAATAATAATATAATACATTTTTATGACTTCTCTCTTCTTCTTTTTCTACATTCTTCTTCCGGTGTTCCTCTCTTTCTTCCTATTCTCTTTTCAGCTTCCGTCTCCGGTCTCCTTCCTTCTTGACTCCAGTTGTTCTTCCCCTCTTTCTTCGCTTCTCTTCCCTCTTTTCTTTCCTCCTCCTTTGCCTCTCTCTTCCTTCCTGTTCTCAGTTCTGTCTTACCTCTCCGCATTCCTTCCTTCTTTCCTCGAGTACTCTCACCCACCTTTCTCCCTTTCTTTCTCCACTCAACAGCTCCTTTATCTCTCCTTCCCATTTTGTCATCTTTCCACATCTTCTTGTTAGGTGTTCCAAAGATTCTTCCTCCTCCCTACACATGCTGCATAGCCTATCCTCTGGTTTTGCCCAATACCTGTTACTCCGTTCTTCATTTCCGCATCTTAATCTGGCAATCCTTCTAACTCTGCCCCCTGCCTTTCCTCTCCTCCCTTTCAGATATTTAGGTATTCCTACCGTCCTTATCTCTCTATACCTTTTCACATTCCTTGAATTGTCTATTCTTACTCTTCTTTCCTGCTCCTGTACCTCCTTGTCTCTCCTATTCAATTCTTCTACTATGTTTCTTCCTTCATTTCTCTTTCGCTCAGCTTCCCTTATGTCCATCCCACATCTCCAATAGTACTCTTTCCTTGTTTCTCCCCATTCCGACAGTTTACCCTTTTGTTCTTCCTTCATTCTTTCTTCCCAGCATTCTCTTAATATTTTCCTTCTTTCGTCTCTTCTGATTTTCTCCTCATACTTCGCCGCCCTCGCCCCGACACCCACTCCCAGCTTTTCCCTCTTCATTTCCTCTCTCACTATATAACCTGGTGTCGTTCTGTCTAATCCCATAATCCATCTCATGTATCCCTCTTGTACCCTTTCTACTATCTCCCATTCTTTCCATCCCCAGATCTCTTCTCCGTACATGAGGATACTCTTCACTATCCCGTCAAACAATTTCATCCTTCACCTGATATCTGTTACGGTCTATTCTAGCTGACAACACTGCTGATAAAACTAACTTAAACGCTAACCTACCTTACGTACAAAAACTTATGCTATTCTCATTAAAGGATACAGTATTGTGTATTTTTGCGAAACCAACTGACTAGCGTCCTGACAATCTACTTAAAGGTAGTAGTTCATGCTACAGTAATATAAATTAACATCTGAATTCTCGATTTCTGTCAAAATGTCATACTGACACATGGAAATAACCACATTTTTTTTGCATTTTGGAGTATGAATACTTCATTAGAACCTGAAAATTACAGACGATTAGCGTGTATTACGTATATAAGGAACATACTTACTACTTGTAAAAAAATATAATGTTGACATTCGTATTTTACAAACACCGATAAAGCAGAATGTTGTCGTTTCTGATAACTGTCTGAGTGCGGTGGTTAGTGGGCTGAGGCAGTTAGTGGGGAGGAAGAGACATATAAAATGGATTGTGATATGCCATTTTGTCTCTTCAAATGTCGTAATTCAAGTATAGAGGTTCCGCTAAGGGGTTGAGACTCAGTAACACGTGCCAAATTTTATTCCACAAGTTTTTGTGAAAGTATTTGAGAATGTAATACTATGGTTACTTGTGGATTCGCTAAGGCGGAAAAGGCGCGTGATACATCATGTTTTGGAGGTCCAAAACGCGGCTTAGGTCGGAATTGGAGTTTTCTATCCCTAGATGGCAATTGAATTACGATGTTTACCCACTAAAACACCAAGGTATGTTTCTTTTATACAGTATTACCCGCTGATCTGTTTGCATAAGGTCAGAGTTCTAATGTAAGGTATTTCTTTGTATTTTGTAAATCTAGTGGCGGCATGTGAGGGCTGAAAATTGAGCATTCGTTCTCGAGGGAGAATCCTGCGTCCGAGAAGATTTATTGTCCCCCACATGTAAGGGTTGAAGAGCCAATTTTGGAGCGATCCTTGGAAGATGTAGCGCGAAAATTATTGTATCATTTGAGACCTGTTTCTACAGGGTGTTGCGAGAATTACTGTGTTTCAGCTAAGTATATTTTGGAAATGTTTTGAGATTTTGTAACGGAAGCAATCCTGCCCTATTAACGTATTGGAATTCCCGGTTGGGGATGTTTTTTTGTGATTCTTAACGTTAATAGTGTAGGGCTGCGTCTGGTACACCCTTATGATTTATGGCCATGATTATTAAGTGTGTGTTATTATTTGAACTGTATTATTAGCTGAAATGCATTGAGGTTTCTCAAGTTTTGTTGTATCTTGAGATGTTTTTGAGTTATTGAGATGGTTTTGGATTTATTGAGTACGCTGTTGCGTGTACGGTTGGACTGTGTCGTCACCGTAAATTTTGGAGGTACAATAATTTTAATAATAATATAATAATATTTTATTGAGCCTATTAGTGATCATAGAAATACAGAGGTTAAGTCAATATAATGTTTACATAGGTAGATATTCTACTGTTTAACAGAATTCAAAATTTAACATTATTCAGCTTTGTAATTTAAATATTCAGAGATTGAATAGAACGTATGTTCTAGTAGATATTTCTTAAACATATTTTTGAATAATTTTACATTGGTTATACTTTTAATGCTATCAGGGATCTTATTATATAATCTTGCAGCTATAAAACGAGGACTTTGTTCGTACAAGGTAGTATGGTGCCTCTCAATATTCAAGCTAGATTTACTCCTTGTATTGTGATTATGATAATCACTATTTATATTAAAGTTACTGTAATGATTTTTGACAAATAGTGCGCATTCTAAAATAAAAATTGAGGGAACTGTTAATATTTTAAGATTTTTGAATAAATTTCTACACGAAGTTCTATATGGAGTAAATGTCAATATTCGAATAGCTTTTTTTTGCTGCAAGAGAATTTTGTGAGCTTCTTTTGATGCTCCCCAGAAAATAATAGCATAATTTATAATTGAATGAAATTTCGCAAAATAAACCGATCTTAATACTGAAGGTGAAATAAAGTACCTGAGCCTTTTTAGCATATAACATGATCCTGATAGCTTAGTATTTATATAATCAATATGTGGAGACCAACGAAGATTTTGATGGATTATAAGTCCAAGAAATTTGAGTTGTTGGGATTGCTGGAGGGAATATGAGTTTGGGACTCGTATTAATGGGCTACTAATTTGGGTATTTTGAAAGCTATGAAAATTTAGGAAGGTTGTTTTGTTTTTGTTCAAGAGAAGTTTGTTTTCTATGCACCATTGATTGAATATGTAACATTGGTCATTAGCTCGTGTTTGAAGGTCTTGTGGATTAGGACAGTTAATCAAGAGGTTAGTGTCATCGGCATATTGGCAAAGTACTCCATTAGATAAATGCTGAGGTAGATCATTCACAAATAGCAGAAATAACACTGGACCAAGGATCGAGCCCTGTGGAACACCTGAAAGGGAACCACGAGTAGCCGATTTAGAGTTTTTCGATGCAGATGTTATTGACACGAATTGATCTCTGCTAGTGACAAATGACATAATCCAATTGTTGGGTATGCCAAATATACCAAGCAAACGGAGTTTATCAGAGAGTATGTTGTGATCTATTGTGTCGAATGCTTTCGATAAATCGAAAAACATTCCAAGACTTAAGCTTTTATTATCTAAGGCTTGGTAAATACTCTGAATAAATGAATATATTGCTGTTACAGTCGATCTATTTTTAACAAAGCCATGTTGAGAATCTTCTAAAAGAGAAAATTTATTTAAATAAGATATTAATCGGGTTAGGAATAGTTTCTCAAATATTTTGGAGAAACAACTCTGAACCGCAATGGGCCTGTAATTGTCTATTAGTGTTTTTGAACCGTTTTTAAATACTGGAACTATTTTTGAGCACTTAAGTGCACTGGGAAATACTCCACTATTAAAAGAAATGTTAATAATAGCTGTTAAAGGTTTCACAATGTAGTCTACACAATTTAACAATAATTTGCAGGGAATTTCATCGGCACCAACTGAAGTTGTTTTACCAACATCCAGTATAATTTGTTTCACTTCAAACATATCAGTAGGAAACAGAAACATTCTTGAACTTACTGGTGTAGAGGATTTAAGTCGTGGTCTATTATTGATGGAGCTAGTATCTAGAGTCGAGATTAGGTTGTTAATTTTATCTACAAAATGATCATTAAATAAATTTGCAATTTGTTCGCCGTTAGTAATTTCATTATTGTCTAATTTAATTTTATCAATATTGTGTTTTGATTTATTGGCGCAATGATTTTTAATAATATGCCAGGAGGCCTTACATTTATTATTTGATTGAAATATTATATTATCATAATATGATTTCTTAACAGAGTTCAAATATTTATTAAATTTACGTTTTTCTATTTTATATAGGTTAATTAAATTAGGATTTACTTTTGAAATTTTATAAAGTGTATTAATCCTATCTTCTTTCATTAATAAATCATGGGTAACCCATGATTTTTTATTTTTGCTGCTATTGTTATTTACGTACATTGAAGGGAAAGCTGCATTAAAGTAATGCATGAAAATACCGCAAAAATCATCAAACATACTATTACAGTCTTGTTTTTGAAAAACAGATGTCCAGGATTCTTTTTCCAATAAATATTTGAAGTATTCCAGATTGGTGTCTGAAAATTTTCTCGATACTTTCCTGTAAGGATGTTCGCTTTTTTCTCCAGAATGGGAGAAAGTCATAATACAGGGTTTATGCTTAGCATCATAATCAAGAATAGTTCTTACTTCAGCCTTTTCAATATTGGTTATAAATAAGTCGATTAAGGTGGACGATGTATTAGTAAAATGGGTAGCTTCGCTAGATATAATTTTTAAACCATAAGATATCATAGAGTTGGCAAATATTTTTTGTTTAGATCCATCTACTTGCATATCTACATTAAAGTCTCCACATATTATTATATTATCAAAATTATCAGAAAATAGTTTCTCTAACAAGTTCTCAAAACATGAAATAAAATCATTGAAATCACTATTAGGTGGATGGTATATGGTCAATAGCACGTTCATTTTTGTTCACGAGTCGCTCATATTAAATTTTTGCCGCGTAATGTATATTCAGTCTGTCTGTAAAGTATTTTCCCTTGATAACTCGAGGTTGTGAATTAGCTCTCAAACACGCAGGTTAACCCCTTATTTTGAATACTTACTGGTCGAGTATTTGTGTTACTTGCTGTTCACGTTATCAAGGATCGGGTTTGTAATAATATTGGGATGGTACTAACGTTAACTTCAATCGGGCAGAACCTCAGCCACAAGCATTTTTTTTTTATTTTCCTTGGCCAGTCTTCATTAATTTTTTTGTTCTCGATAATTTTTTTTTTTTTTAATTTTGATCATTTCCGTAGAGTCAAGTGGGTGGTGTGGTCCATCAACTTTTTTGCATCTCGCGGAGATTTTTTTGTTGGCGTACCACGGGTTTTTAAGAGACGAAAAGGGGGTTTAATAGAGTATGAGTACTGACCCTGTTGGGTTTCTGTATTCCATCGCGACGGCAGGGCCAGTAATCCCACTGGGATTTCACTAGTATTAAGGCGAGAGAGAGAGATAGTTTTGTAAAAAATTTCAATCGGGTTTTGGACAGGCGCTTGCCTCCCGATTCTAAAATTCTTCCGGACCTTTTCCGACCGTATTACCTCAAGGAATACGGTCACCACTTCATCGTAGACAGCCATTGTAGTATAATTCTCGTGCAGAAGTTCACGCAGCCGTAGGGCAGTTGTAACGAAAGTAATCCAATCATACTTTACTGGGTGTTTATATCAAAATTACAGAGTTAATTTAAATTGTTTGTATGTTTAAAGTTTAAGTAATAGCCGGTTAACTGTTCAGTTGTTTCTTTTCCTTTGGCCGTTCGGGAGTACGTAATTTTGAGTAATTTTTTGAGTAGAGTAATTATATTTTGGATTTGATTTTAGATATTTTGCATATAATATTTGGTCGTACTCCGAATTTAAAAAGGGAATGTTCAGCTGGAAAGTTATCTTGTAATAATTTATTTGTTTTGATAAAGTTTAAATAGTTTGAGTTTCACTTGGATTCAGACTGTTGTTAAGTCTGATCCATTGTTTAGCATTTTGAATTTTTATTGTTAGTAAAAGTACATTGGATAGTTCCTTATGAACACCTTTGCATTGTGAATAATTTCGTTAAATTTTTATTGTTAGTAAAAGTACATTGTGTTGCGGGACGGACTCAGCCAGGGGATCGAACCCTGCGTGAGAAGCCACTACTACCGGCCGCGGCTAGCGTTGCGGCGAGTCTGAACTATGCACGTCCGTTCTAGATACCCTGAAAGATAAAACTTGGTTCCCCAGGGTTTGAAAAATAATAGTCGGACAGTTTGGATTTATGGTTTTTATTAACAGAGAAAAATATGGCAAATAATAACAACGAGTAAAACAAAGATAATGAATAATAATTAACAAGAGATAACAATAAAGAGGAAAGGAAGAGAGAGAAGGGAAAAGACGGGTCTATACGTTGGTCGGCGTTCGTCGCTCGACACTGTGTTCACGGCAGCGATGAAGAGCCGAACAGCTCGAATAGGCGGCGCCGTAATTTCCTGTTCTTCTTGGTTATTCCTGGAGTAGTTGGAGTGTTTAGTGGTTTTGAAGAGCAGCCTGCTTTCGAAGGGGTGGCCACCGAAGTAGGAGTGGTGACCGACAAGACCGGTGTGGTGTCCGACAAGGGTGACAGCGGCACGAGCGGGCGAGCTGTTGCCTTGAGCGGTGATGGTGTCGGCGGTGGGAAGCAGCGGATCCTGGGGTCGTCTACCTCGTAGAGGGCCTTCCTCGCTGACTTCTTTAAGTCCTGGTACGGTCTAGAGGCTTCACAAGCCCGTAAGTTACGTCGGTAGTTCCACGCAGCGGCGTGGAGACGGCGCGACTCGGTACCTCGCTTCTTGGGGGCCAGCGTAAACGGCTGAACTGCCGTGTGAGTGCTAGGCCTCGGCGGTGATGACGTCTGAGTTGTAGCGGTCTGTAGCGGCGCTACAGAACAGGCGACGACGGAAATCGGCGTGGACGTTGGCTTCTTGGTGCGGCGTGGGGCCGTGCGTTCGTAACAGGGGGGTACGAACGTGGCGGCGGCAGGCAAGACGGCTACGGACGTAGAACGGTGCCAACGTAGCGATAACTGACGTAGTCGTGAAGCGAAGAGATGAGACGGTTGAAGATGTGATAAAAACGGGCGTTGACGTGAAGCGAAGATGTGAAAATATATCGTGAAGCGGCAAAGGTGAGAAAAGATCGTGGATACGTATCGTCGAGGTCCGCTAAACCGTCAGCGAACGGGACACAGGCACGCCGAAGGCGATCAGCGCACTGTGTATACGTATGACAAACAAGTACAGATAACTATCACAAGCACCGCTAAGGGGTGTCAGCGTTACTTGCAAAAGTTATTGTAGGTAAACACAAAACAAAGAGATAGACATGAAACAATAATAATATGCAGCGTGCATAAATTCTTTTTGTATATTCGGTTAGACCGATAGCTTCTTTCAACTCACTTGATACTTTGCTCGTATGTAGATAGATATACTCTGCTAGACTGCTTGCTGGATACTGATCTGATGCACAAATCAAATAGAAATAGATGCCTCACTCTCTAGTTAGATTTTGAAACCACGTTCGGCGCTAAACTGCAGTGTTCGTACTTAGAACTATAATTTAGAGTGGGGGGAAAATCCGGGTATTTCAAATTCTTCATTGGATTTCAGGAATATCTAAATTACAAACTATTATTAGATAAAACAATCGTTATAAAATTTTGACTATTTTAAATACTATTAACGATAATAGAATTTAAAACAGACAAAATACAGTATTATAACAATTGTTTCATCTAATAATTAGTAATTTAAAAATTCCTTATAACATCTAGATATGTTACAGTTAGGAATTATACAAAAAAACAACAATTACTCACAGAAATAATTATTTATTTGTAACAACTTACATGTATATTTATTACATATATATTTTTTTTTTATTATTACCTCGGCACTATGTGAAGTAGATGGAACTGCCAAATCATCTTCCGATGAGCTTATTTTCCGGATCTTCGACGGTGATCCAGTACCGTCAGGAAGATCAACTGTAATACTTAACGGTGAATTAAGACTAACGTTGACATTTTCAGATGCTGTGTCGAAACCTGAAATGTAAAACATTAATTATATAAAAGATGTTAGTTAAGTTTTCCCATAACAATACACCTATTGTAATTTTACAAAAAATATTGTTAGAATACTTACGTTCTTAATTTGGTAGATGCAGAGTTGGTACAGACTTAAAATTCAAAGTTCTCCTGTTGCTAAAACAATCTGCAGCAAAGTGTTTTTTACATACTCGAACTTTGACTTATAGTTTTTCGATGGACAAGCCATCCAATTTAGGATTTCCCATATTCTTTAACCACGTTTTATATAAGCCTGGAGCCTCCCGTATCTTCGGGTTTGGTAAACGATATCTTGTAGGTTCACTACTATCACATCCCAAAACGAAGCACATAACCATTTTTAGTATTAATAATATAATATACGCTCTTTAAACTTTAAACTTTAGCAAAAAGAAATGCTCTGTATTTTTAATAGGTTAGACTACGTTAACCAACGAATTCAAAATGGCGCAACAAGTTCTAGCGTGGGAGGAGCTTCGTTGTTGCGCTGTATGGTGGTGCAGCTCGTGTTCGTACTAAGAACTATGGGCAAGACGCCATATTGTATTTTTTCTGCTATTAGAGTGAAACCCCCCTGATCTGATGGATACTGTCCCAATTCTCTGGTTGCTCGGGTTTTTATTCGAAGTCCGGTGTTTTACCCCCACTCCGAGCGGCTCCCGGTGTTTTACCCCCACTCCGAGCGGCTCTCCTATTGGCCGGGTTCGGTGACGGCTTATCTCGGATCCTGCGCTCTGATAGGTTCGGATTTTGAAGCGAGGAAATACCCAGTCGTAAACACTTAAGCTGCACGTGCAGGATTTGTGACGTCACGAAAAAAAACCTTTGTGTCAGGCACGTACGCAGACTGCCTGGCGACAATTGGATTGTTCCTTATGAACATCTCTTCATTGTGGATAATTTCTTCGTGGACTTTGAAAAAAATTGTCTTAAGAATAAGTACTACTTTATTTGAGTTTTTGTTAATTTATATAATTAGCCTTTTTACCTGAAAAATAACTTCAAAGTTCATTAATAGTTGAAAGGGATGTACTTTAAGAGATGATTATTATTATTATTTTTTTCTTAAATAAATAAACTTTATACTTGTAAACAATACATACGTTAACTAACTTGAGTAGATTCATAATGAGAATAAAATCAAGGGTGTAGTCTTAAAAAAAAGTGGCAGGGCGCTTACGTTAGACAATAAAAAAAAAACACAAAAAACGTTCAAAATCTTGAAATATTTATTTGACAATATTTAAACCAACATATTTAACTAGACAAATATTCAGAAATATTCGTTACTATATAACAAGCGATAAAATTATTTCAAGCTGACAAAAATAAATTATATAGTATTTACAGTTATTGAATTAAGAAAAGTGTCAGAGCGAAGCCCTGCCACTCAAAAAAGGTACCAGGCCGGCGCCCTAGTACCACTATAACCCTGAAAAAATCAAATATGATCACTAGAGTATTTGTTTCACCAAATTTTAACTTGATACGTGTTTTGACTGTTATGCCATCCTCAGACTTAACTAAATAACTGCAAGTTTAAAAAAAAAGTTGAAATAAAAAACATTTATGGAGGGAAATCTAAATTGTAGGGATATTACAAATAAGTAGTGCTACATTTGTAACATCAGTAAAGGGTATACTGTACATATATCGTGAAAATCAGAGGGTACACGGCCTCGAATAATCTCGTTTCAAACACATCCAATTTTTAAAATGTATAGGGTATACCCTATTAATTCGAAAGAAAGCAGAAGGTATACTGCAGCCCTGTCAATAGGTTTAATTTGGCTCCTTACTTTTCCTGATGTAAATTTTCTAAATTGCTTAGAGATAGAGTGGCCGTTTAGAATAAAATTTTTGGCAATTTTTAATTCTATTTATTCAATATATATATTGTCGCAATCGTTATAGTTAGATTTCCCTCCATAAAATTTTTGTATTTCAACCTTTTTTAGAGTTTTGTAGGTATGACCAAAAAACCCTTATACCGTCATTTTGTCGTCTGTCTGTCTGTCTGTCTGTCTAAAAATTGTAGCCATACGGCTAAACTTAGAGAGTTGAAATTTGGCATGCTTATACAACTCTTTGACCCGCACGTAGGAAAAATACTAAAACATATAAAAAACATATCCCCCTAAAAATATAAACAAATATGTACTCATCGAAAAAAAAAAAAAAAATTTTTAAATTCTGAATAGGGTATCAAATGAAAGCCCTTAGTACGTAGTAGGCTTTGTTAAAGCAAAATAATAGTTTAAGAAAAAGAAATTTGTAAAATCACATTTATAAAATGCATTTTTTATTTTTCATTGTCTTATGTTCTTATAATGTCTCAAAATTGTAATGTCTGTATTTGAACGATATAAGTATGTACATATATATGACAAGAATATGATTATATTAGTAAACATAACCTTTTTTAATTGTAAACAAAAATCTAGGGCAAAAAACTAAGAAAGTTTAATACTAGGGCCCCGACAAATTTTTCAGCCAGGGGCCCCGTACAAGCTAAATCCGCCCCTATCCACTATACAAGAGATGTCAAAAACATATTCTTAATTATCCTAAGCGATTTCAATTTCCCCTCTCTCAATTGGCCACTATCTCAAATCCCCACCTCCCCCGAGTCCGCAGTCCTATTCATCAATGCAATTTTATCCACTAACCTCGAACAGCTCATAGACAAACCCACCCGCTATCGTGTGGGACAAACTCCATCTACTCTCGATTTACTACTCACATCAAACTCTAATTTAATTTCCGAAATAAACTACTGTGCCCCAATTGGAATTTCAGACCATTCAACCCTTATAACCTCACTTCAAATCCCACATACCCTTGCTGCTCCCAACAAACCAAATATTTGGAAAGCCGATTTTACGAGTATGGAAGCATCTCTATCTAGCATCACCTGGGATATTCTACTGGACTCTTCTAATATTGATGACCAATGGAACCACTTCACAAGAGAAGTACAAAGATGTGTCAATCTTTTTACACCACTTTTTTCGCGCGGACCCAATATTCGGAAGCCATGGATGACCTACGATCTGACCCGACTGTGTTCAAGAAAAAAACATCTATGGAGGAGATATAAACTCACAAACGCTGATTATGATTTAATAAATTATAAGAAACTCTCAAGGACGTTGACATCTTTTACAAGAAAAGCTCGCCAATCCTACGAACTTGAAATCTTATCCCGAGGTCAGAAATCATTTTTTGCCTATACGAAATGTTAAGGTTTATATGATAGGTGGCTCTGAGCCCACCCTACTATCATATATTCCTGTAACCATGGAACCGAATAAAACAGAGCGTTTTGTATGTCAAAATAAAAACACGTAAAATTTGAAATCAGTGTTTACAAATCAGTATTAAACCTCTCAAAAAAGAGCATAGCCTCAACATTTTGTCCTTCGAACCGGATGTGATCCTGGAAAATACTGGTAACGTTTGGATCCTCCTAGAACAACAGTCATTTTCCTGCTCACCCTTGCAAGCGTCTCGCCGATCGTACGAGCCAACGGACAACAGCAGTGTATGGTCGTCCATATTGTAAAGTATAGTACTGGCGTGAGTAACCGCGTAAGTTGTATCCCTTTTTTTTATATCTCTTTTTTTGTGTCAAAACAGTATAATAGTGACAGAAAAAAATGAACTGAAGTCATTGCACTACAAAAGAGGAAGCATACAAGCGCAGCTTACTTTATGTAAAAAACATTTGGACGGATTAGATGAAAAAAATCTAGATGTTAGGGCAGTTAAAAATTTAACTGCACGGCAAGAAAAAATAATTCCTTTACTTGCTGAATTTAACTCAATTCAAACTGAAATTGAAATTTTAGAAGGTGTTGAGACAAAAAACTTAGAGCGAGATACCTTTCAAAATACTTATTTTGATTTAATTACGCAGGCTGCGCTCATATTATCTGAATACGATGACAGTGGCAATGGTCATTCGTCTCATTCGCAAGTGTCTCATTCATGTTCTAAAAATTCTTGCAATCTGAAAAACATTGAGTTACCATCAATCGATTTGCCAACATTTACGGAAGATTTTACGAAATGGCAGGAGTTTCGTGATTCTTTTACGTCACCAATTCATGTCCAAAATGACTTATCAAATAGTCAAAAATTATTTTATTTACGCTCTTGTCTAAAGGATGAACCAGCTAACAAATTACGTGCGATACAAACTTCAGACAAAAATTATCAAATAGCGTGGGATTCTTTAAACAAGAAATACAACAACAAACGCCGTATTGTCCAAACACATATTCAAAATTTATTAAACTTAGAATGTGTTAACAAACAATGTCACAATAGTTTACAACGCCTATTAAATTCCGTCGAAATAAACATGGAATGTCTTTCCTCGCTAGGCCAACCCATTGACTCCTGGGATTCAATTATTATTTTACTAATTTTAAACAAATTAGACCCACAAACTGTGCATGACTGGGAGTCAAAATTAAATTTAAAAAGTGATGCAAACCAAACTTTGCCCGAACTTGCAGAGCTTATGCATTTTTTAAACGCTAAACTAAATACACTAGAAGCTGTATCGTCCAAAAAACAGTCAGTTTATAACAATAAACTCAATATCCGTGTCAAGATAACATCTTCAAAGACATATCATACATCAAATGTTACTTGCGCAAATTGCAATGGGAACCATTTTATATACCATTGTAATACACTTAAACAATTAAACATAAATTCTAGAATTGATCTTGCCAAAAAACTAGAACTTTGTGTGAACTGCCGTCGTAAAGGTCATATTTCCAATGATGGCAAATCGTCAAAATGCAGAGTTTGCCATGGCTCTCATCATACCTTACTACATTTGCAAACATCAATAAATTCAGTAGAAAGTAACGATAAGAACGCAAACCATACCACAAGCTGTTCTTCATTTAATCAAGCCACAACAAATCATGCAATTTTGCCTACTGCTAAGGTGAAATGTCGTGATGCAGATGGTACATACCAAACGATGCGAATTCTATTAGAATCGGCATCACAAGCTAATTTTATAACAGAAAACGCATGCAAGAAACTTAATCTTGAAAAAGTACAAACGAAGACTGTAGTTTCAGGTATTAACCAATCGTCTTGCAACTTGAATTTCAAAACAAATGTACAAATTTGTTCATTATACAATAATTTTAAGGTCAATATTGACTGTTTTATTTTACCACAAATAACCAGTCAACTACCAAGTGTCACAACTGACACAACGAATTTTAAAATTCTTCCACACATAAGACTTGCAGATCCCTGTTTCGATGCGCCAGGCGATATAGACATACTCATAGGGGTTAATCTATTTTATCAATTGCTTTCCATTGGGCAATTTAAATTAGAAAATGGTCTAATCCTCCACAAAACCAAATTCGGTTGGATAGTAGCGGGTAACTTGCCTCACGGTTCAGTCGAACGAACTAATACTTATCTCTCGTTGGAAACCTTACACAACGATCTTCAAAATTTTTGGAAAACTGATGAGTTTGTCATTGATAAAAGGCCATTGAGTGCAGAGGAACAATATTGTGAAACCTTTTTCACTAAAACTACAACCCGCCATACTGATGGTCATTTTATGGTCAGAATCCCTTTCAAGCAAAATATTATTAATTTAGGTGATTCATTTCCGGTTGCTAAAACAAGATTCAAGTTGTTAGAAAAACGTCTAAAATTAAATAGTTCATTATGTTCACAGTACGTTGAATTTATGCAGGAATACGAGAACCTCAAACACATGACAGCTGTCACAGTGACAGATCGTGAAAGATCCTTCTATCTTCCACACCACCCTGTTGTGAAGGAAGATAGTCTGACAACAAAATTGAGAGTCGTGTTTGACGGTTCATGTAAGCTCGAAAACGGTTTATCCGTAAATTCGACGCAACATGTTGGTCCCACTATTCAAGACGATCTTTTTTCTGTAATTGCTCGCTTTAGAACTCACGATTTTGTTTTAACTGCCGACATAGCTAAGATGTATTGCCAAATATGGGTCCATCCTGATGACCGCAAGTTTCAACAAATACTTTGGCGCAATAATTCTGATCACAATATTAAAACCTTTCAACTCAACACCGTCACATACGGTACCAGTTCCGCACCCTTTTTAGCAATTAGATGCTTGATTGAATTAGCTTCAGAATGTAAGACAACATTTCCCTTAGAATCTGAAATTATAAAAAAGGATTTCTATGTAGATGACCTACTTACGGGCTCTAATTCACTTGAAACCCTTAAAAATATCAAAGCAAACGTAACTAGCATTCTCAACAGTGCAGGTTTTCCTTTAAGAAAATTTAAGAGTAATGTACCAGAACTCAGTGAATCGCAGTAAAACGGTTCTATAACCGTCTCAGACAAATCAATCAAAATTTTGGGATTGTTTTGGGATCAAACCAGTGATTACTTTTTTTACTCGGTGGGAAAAATGAAAAATTATGAACAGGTAACAAAAAGAAATATCCTGTCAGTAACCGCACAATTATTTGACCCGGTCGGTTTGCTGTCTCCAATTATTGTTGTAGCCAAATTCTTGTTGCAACAAATCTGGCAACTTAACATAAGTTGGGATGAATCATTACCAAGTGATATTCACACGAGTTGGTTGCAATTTAAAAGTGAGCTTAAACATATTAGCAAAATTCAGATTCCTCGGTCTTAAACACAAATTGTTGTTATATCGAACTTCACGGCTTTGCTGACTCTTCTGAACGCGGTTACGGAGCTTGCATTTACGTTCGATCTTGTAAAAACCAACATAAGTATTCTGTCAAACTGCTCGCATCAAAATCACGTGTTGCACCCCTCAAAACAACTTCTTTACCAAGGCTGGAACTACTTGCTGCAGTAGTACTAGCAAATTTATCACATAAATTCAAAACCATCCTAAACTTAACCATTTCTAAGGAATATTATTGGACAGATTCCAAAATAGTTCTTTCTGGGATAAAGTCTGAACCCAATAGATGGTCAACCTTTGTGGCCAATAGAGTATCATCAATACAATCATTAACTAATTGTGAGTCTTGGTATCACGTAAAATCTGCTGACAATCCCGCAGATATAATATCGCGTGGATGTTTGCCAAACAAACTATGCAACATGAATCTTTGGTGGCAAGGTCCAGCGTGGCTCACACTAGACCATTCGCAATGGCACGAGCAAAATATAACCCTTCAAGATTCTAACTTGCCAGAATCTCGGAAAAAGATCAAATCCTTGCACACCGTCGTCAAGGATACATTTCCATTTCAAAATTATTCATCGTTGCATAAACTACAACGAATAATTAGCTATTGCTTGAGATTCAAATCTAATTGTACTAAACCCAATTCTGAAATAATCTACGGCTCTCTTAGAACTGACGAACTGCAAAATGCACTAATGACTTTAGCTCGTATTTCTCAAATAGAGTCCTTTCCCTTGGAATATAATGATTTAAAATGCGGAGGTCATGTTCACACAAAGAGTAAACTTCTCAGCTTAAGTCCATTCATGGACAGAATCGGTCTGATAAGAGTAGGAGGTAGATTACAACTGTCTTCATTTTCTTTTGATAAAAGGCATCCTATCTTATTGTGCAGTAAGCATCATTTAACAAAACTAATATTTGAATGGGAGCACAAACGACTGCTCCATGCTGGTCCTACCCAGTTATTAAGTTCAATAAGAAACCAATTCTGGCCTATTTGCGGACTTAATATAGCAAAGTACACAGTTAGAAAATGTGTCAAATGTTTCAGATATAATTCAAGGGTCATCAACCCTCTCATGGGTAACTTGCCACAAAATAGAATCACAGCAATGCCCCCATTCCATGTAGTAGGTGTTGATTACGCTGGCCCTCTAAAAATAAAGAACAAACACGGTCGTGGAAGTAAAACTTCAAAATGTTTTATCTGTCTTTTTATCTGCTTCGCCACGAAGGCAATCCATTTGGGACCAGTAACGTCACTGTCTACTGATTCATTTATAGCTGCATTTAGACGGTTCATTGCTAGACGCGGAAAGCCTTTGCATGTCTACAGCGACAACGGAAAAAACTTTGTCGGTGCTAACACTGAACTAATGAAATTGTCGGAATTTCTTTTAAACAATAATGTCAAAAAAAAAACAAATCTCGTGTCATGACGTAAATTGGCACTTCATTCCCGCCTATTCACCACATTTTGGTGGTATCATTTAAAGCGAGTTATGTATGATGCCTCTTTAACATTTGAAGAACTATATACTGTTTTGACACAAATAGAGTCTGTGCTAAATTCCCGTCCTTTAACTCCAATGACTTCCGACCCGAACGATCTCGAAGTACTCACGCCAGCTCACTTTCTGATTGGACGATCATTTACATCAGCAGCTGATCCAGATAATAATAATAATAATAATAATAATAATAATAATTTATTGAAGTTTTTTGTACATTAATTATACAGTAACTTAAGTCTAGGTACAGAAATTTAGCCCTTCATGCCAGTTCAGTTATACTCATACGGAATTCGTCAACACTGTATAATGCGCGGCTAGAAAGAAATGTCTTCATTCTTTTTTTAAATATATTTTTATTAAGATTTTTGATCTGAAGAGGAAGCATATTATACAGGTTGACTCCGATTACCGATGGTAACTGTCTGGTCGTGGAATATCTACACAGAGGCGTCCGAAAAAGTTCCTTTTGCCTTGTGTTATAATTATGAGTGCTCTGGTTTTTTTCCAGAACACTTTCATTATCTTTAATGTACAAAAGTACATTTAAGATGTACAATGATGGTAGCGTCAATATGTTGAGTTCCCTGAATAGACCCCTACAATGTGCGTAGCGTTTAGCTTTCGCTAAAATGCGTATAGCTTTTTTTGGACTCTAAATATACGGGTCCATTCAGTGGAATTGCCCCATAGCTCGACACCGTAGGAAAGTTGACTATGGAAGTAGGCATAATACAACATTCTGACGGTGTCGTCCGAGACACATTGAGTCATTCGCTTTAGCATATACGTAATTCTATTAAGTTTAATAGATAATACGTGAATATGCTCTTTCCACGTTAGCCGGCAGTCCAAATGAAACCCAAGAAACTTAACGGTATTTTCAGTGTACAGGGTATTGTTATTTAACATCCTATTTAAGCTAAAAATCATTGTTTTGGTTTTCGCAGTATTCAAACACAATTTGTTACTAGTGAACCATTGTAGTGCTTGATCTTGGTTTACTTTTGCGGCTAGCATAGCATCATCACAGTGGACTCCATGGTTTATAAATGAAGAGTCGTCGGCGTAGAGCATAGTTATGGCCTGCATGTTGTCTGGCAGATCATTAATATATAATATAAAAATTAAAGGTCCCAAAATTGTGCCTTGCCCGACGCCCATGTTTATGCTCTTCGTCGACGACAGAACATTGTTGTGGAAGACACATTGTTTCCTATTTTTTAGGAAACTTGTAACCAGGTTGAGTGCTTCGCCACGTATACCGTAATAGTTAAATTTATCACGTAGTATGTTGGGACTGACACAGTCGAAAGCTTTGCACAGATCGCAAAACGTCCCAACAACGTGTAGTCCCTTTTCGATGCTTTCTAATAATTCGTCGATCAGCTTAATAGTTGCTTTAGATGTAGATCTGAGTTTTCGAAAGCCGAACTGATTATCAGAAAGCACCGTGTGTCTTTCAAGGAATGCCAACATCCTACTTTTAATCGCTGTTTCTAATATTTTAGAAAATGATGGCGTTATTGATATAGGGCGATAATTGTTAGGATAGGAAGCATCTCCTTTCTTAAAGACTGGCGTAACCCTCGAGATTTTTAATTTTTCAGGGTAAATTCCTGACTGAAAACAGGAATTGACAATTATAGCCAAGGGCTCGCTAATGGCTACAGATGTACGTTTTAATAATTCGACATTAACACCATAGATGTCGAGGCTTTTACTGTTATTGAGTCCCCTGATTATAGTGTCAATCTCTATTTCATCAGTCGGCCTTAAGTATAAACTACTATGGTAATCTACTTTCTTATTATGCAGCAATGTATTATGGTCCGCAGTTGTGGGGGGGAGGTTAGATACAGTGTTCTCCGCCATAGTGACGAAGAAATTATTAAAATTATCAGGCGATATATTCTCGCTCTTTTTTGTATTCTTAACTCCCCCACACTCTTGCTGGATTATCCTCCAAGAAGCCTTACATTTATTTTTTGAGTTGCATACAAACATGTTGTATGCCTCAATCTTTGCATTTTTTAGTGCTTTTTTGTATTTGATTTTATATTGCTGCAACATCGGTCTTACTTCAGGTATATTGAGACCTGAGAGGAAGATAATATTCTCCCTCATAGTTCTCAGCTCTGGAGTGTACCACTTAATATTAGTAGAATTTTGTTTTGTAACTATTTTAAGGGGGAAACAATTATTAAAACCATCCAAAAATTTGTTTAAAAAAACATCGAAATTTTTATTTGGGTCATTACCGTTCAATAACTCATTCCAATTAATGCCAAACAAGTAATCAATGAATTTTTCATAATTTTCCCTCCTAAAATTACGTTTATAAACTGTCTCTTTATTTCCATTTAGCAAGTGTTCATTCTTCAACTTAACTTTAAGATGAACACCAAGATGGTCTGAAAAACCAGGGTTTATAATTGTCACGTGGTAGTCCGATTCATAAATGTCAGTCAATATATTATCAAGACATGCCCCGCGACCGGTATACGTGTATCTGGTAGTCTCAAAATGCGTTATTTTGAGGTCTAATCCAGATACGACGTCGAATAAGTTGAAAAACAAACTATCCTTGATCTTAAAGTCAATGTTAAAGTCGCCTGTTACGATGACGATGTTGAGTGAGAAGAGGCTTTTCTTCTAAAAATATATTTTCGGACAATAACTCCGCTCGGCCAAAACTGTGGTTCGGATATCTCGGCTCGATGTTGATAAGGACAGCTCAACCTGAAGCAGTCGCTGGTGCCGGAGGACGTCACAATTTTTGAGGCGTTGATTTCTGCAGTGGGGATTTTGTTCTTAACATATTTTATGAGCTGATTTTCGGTAGTACCGGTAAGTACCCTGCCCACAAAGAACCATGCATTTTTAGGTGCTGCTTGTAGTCCAACGGTATTGTCATTTACGCCAACAACTAAGTTATGTGTTCGCTTTTTAGCTTTCTTATTTTTGACCAATTGGAAGTCCTTATCTGAGTTGTCCTGCTGATTACACGTGGTGGTATGTTTCTCCCGTAAATTGTTTACAGTGGCGTGGTCACGTGATGTTTGTTTACGTTCAGGATTCTTGGTAAGTGCTGCCCTCTTTTCAATCACGGGTGTGACTGTCGATGTAGAAGGCTTCTGCTTAATTTGGTCAGTTTGCCCATTTTTGACAGATAACCGCATGTTTTTGACAGGTTCGTTGACAGGTTCATTGACCTTTTCCTCTGGCGGCGGAATTTGACAACTAGTCAAAAAAATCATTTTTTCTTTTAATAAAGAATTATTTTCTTCCATTTCCCGGAGTAATCTTTTTAATATTTTATTTTCAAATAAAATATGTTTAATTTCATTGGGAGACAGTTCATCGGTTTTCACATCTGAAAAGCTGTCTTCTAACGCTTTTTTATTGGTGCAGATGGTACATACCCACTTCTCATAACAAGAATTCTCCATATCAGAAGAGACATTTGCACATCTGAAGTGAAAAAAATCTTCACAATCACTGCACGATACACCATTCACTACTTTTTTTCCACATACTTTACATTTACAATCACTGTTAGCTTTTTTTTCCAGAGCTGTGCTCGGAAGAATCGTTAACAGGCGCCATTTTTTTTATCATATATAAGAGACATAAAATTATCTCGCCTCGATCGCTTCCAGTATTTACAACGAATCAACCAGCATTTCTGGAACCGCTGGTCGAAATAATACATCGCACAACTCCAACAAAGAACAAAATGGAAACAAAATAAGGACAATATACAAATTGGTTCGTTGGTTCTTATCAAGGAAGAAAACATGCCACCAGCTAGATGGCAACTAGGAAGAATCGTCAGCATTCATCCAGGCAAAGACAGTATTGTAAGAGTCGCCAGTGTGCAATGTGCAAGTGGTGTAGTGAAACGGTCATTTGCAAAAATATGTGTTCTCCCTGTTAAGTGCTAATAACCTCTTTTGCCATAAACTATATTCATTATAATTACAATCTATTTTGTTCAATTTTGTAAATATGTAGCATGTATTCTTATGTTTTTTTTTTTTTTTTTATATATATGTTGTAATGCCTTTTAGTCATTCCAAGGTGGCAGCATGTTAAGGTTTACATGATAGGTGGCTCTGAGCCCACCCTACTATCATATATTCCTGTTACCATGGAACCGAATAAAACAGAGCGTTTTGTATGTCAAAATAAAAACACGTAAAACTTTAAATCAGTGTTTACAAATCAGTATTAAACCTCTCAAAAAAGAGCATAGCCTCAACACGAAACAAAAATTCTCCCAAAAACCCAAAATACCTATGATCCTTAACTATACTAATAACCCTTGCAGTACCGAAGCGGAGGTAGCAGAGGTTTTCGCAGAATATTTCTCCAACAATTACACTAGCGAACCCCCAGGTGACTTGCCAGATTGCAATGGAACGCCACTGGCAAACTTCATCAACGAAGTAATAATCACTCCAGACATCGTAGCTGATAAACTGAGACAACTCTGCGTTACTACAGCACCTGGTCCTGATGAAATTCACCCTGTTGTTCTCCAAAAGTGCCACAATGTACTAGCTAAACCACTGTCGATAATTATGAATAATTCGTTCAATACAGGACTTATGCCCAGACCCTGGCTAATGTCGTTAATTATCCCCATCTATAAAAATGGCAACAGAAATCACGCATCTAATTATCGGCCTATTAGCCTTGTTTCGATAACAGCGAAAATTTTGGAAAGGATAGTTGTGGATGAACTGATAAATTTCTTAACCCAGCACCGTCTAGTTCCCGATACCCAAGACTACATTAGCAGTACACGTGAATTAGTTGCTCCGACGTTTTTTTTTTTGCGTTTATGCTGTCTTAACTCACAGCTATTTTTTTTGTTAAGTGTTTATTTATAGTGCAAAATATTCTGTAAAATTGAGTGTAAAATTGAGTGTACAGTAAACAATCTACATCGAATTTAGGGCAAGTTAATATTAAAAACATTTATTATATATAATATTTTTTTGCCGGATAATACATCTAATCTAACACTGCATGAACTTGTCTCTTATGCACATATCGTAGTCTACGGTTTCTTAATCGCCTACTTGCTGCAACCAACTTAACAACGTTGTGTTGCGGGCTCTATAGCGTCTAAGGGGTAATTTTGAAGTCCCATCTCCAGTTCGTTATATCACGATTTTAAGCCAACTCGCAATATAAATCGAAAATGTCAGAAGATAGTAGCCGAAATTGTTCGTTTTGTGCAGCTTCCGTGGGTCGTCTTAACAAGGGCTTTATCTGCGCGGGCCCGTGTGGCAGATCCTTTCACCCAAAATGTGGGAACATACCAGCCTCTTTACTGGAGCATAAAGGTGTGAAAGGATTCTCGGTCACATACTCCAAGTGTCTGAATATGAAGTCTGTTACTGTTCACGATCTATCCCCTCAAGCAGGCTCTTTGAATGAAGTATTGCAAAAACTCAACTCGATCCAAATGGACATAGCCGGGATAAAAGAACAACAAAACACGTTTGTTAAATCCTTGCAATACTTTGGTGACACCATCGTAGACTTTCATACGGAAATAAATTATATGAGAGAGGCAACGAAGTCAGTAAACGACCTTAAAGAAGATCTCAGTTTCCTGAAGCGTGACTATGCGACTCTTAAAATGGAACTTGATAATCTCCAACAGTATTCGCGGCGAGATAATGTTGAAATTGTAGGAGTTAAAGAGAGTAAATCAGAAAATTTATTAGCAATAATCTCCACAATCGGCGATCAGGTTGGTTGTCCTGTAGATTCCAAGGATTTATCTGCCTTCCACAGAGTTCCGCACATTTCATCAGATAATAAGCATCCTAAACCGGTAATAGCCAAATTCACTTCTCGCTTTACTAAAGACAATTTTTTGGGAGCGTGCCGCAAGTACCGAGGTAGTACAGGACAAAACATCAGAATCACTGGAGATGATAACATCTACGTCAACGAACATCTAACCAGCAAGAATAAAGATCTGCTTAGAAGAACCCGGGAAATGTCAACGGAAAACCCACACGTACTTAAAACGTGTGGGTTCGTGATTGTCGTATACTTGTTAGAAAATCAGACAACTCCAGGGTTTTCTGTATCGACAGTGAAATGGCTCTTCAACGTATCGTCTCGTCTAATTAAGTTATTTACCTACATAAACTCTAGTTGTATTCATCATTATGGTTTTATCTGTCTACTTCCAAAACGCCAACGGTCTTCGGACCAAAACTGATCAATTTCTCATCTCTTCAACATCGAGTAACTATGACATTATTTGTATTTGCGAAACAAATTTAAATAACACCATATCTGACAATGAACTTTTTGACACTAATAAGTACAATGTTTTTCGTAAAGATCGCGATAATCTAATAGGTAAAAGTGATGGTGGAGATGTTCTAATAGCTGCGTCTAGTGCGTTCTGTTCTCAATTACGAAACTGGTCATGTTGTGGTATCTGTGAAGATTTGTGGGTATCTGTGGAAACTCAAACATCTAATTTTCTAAATATTTGTTGTTGTATAATCCTCCTTATGCTAATTATAATAATCTTTTGGCACATTGTAATAAACTGACTGACATAGCTCAAGAACACATTCGGGACGATTACTTAATACTTGGCGATTATAATTTACCTAATATCTCGTGGTACCAACCACCTCTCAGCTGTCATTTGAAGCCTGGTAATCTTAACAATAACATATCGAGACTCTTAATTGAAACCATGTCGTTACTTGAGCTAAGGCAGTTCAATCATGTTACTAATTCTAACAATAAGATACTTGACTTAGTGCTGTACAACAATGAGAGCAATGCCTTGGTTCACAGATCGTCCTTTCCTCTAGTGTCAGAAGATCGCCATCACCCGGCTCTTGAAATATCAATAAACCTTAAAATTCAAACTCGTCTTCGCGGAATACCCTACAAATCAAGAAACTTCAAAAATGCTGACTATAACGCTATTAACTCTTCTCTAAATAATATTGAATGGGATGATGAATTTAAAAATCGTGATATTAATTCATGTTTAAATATTTTTTACAGTAAAATTAATGAAACTCTGGACGTTCACTGTCCTCTGCGCATAATAAAGAACTATAAACTTCCTAAATGGGTATCTTTTGACACTAGGAGGGTACTAAGTGAAAAGGAACGATTCCATAAACGCTGGAAAAAATTTAATCGTCAGCTTGACTATTCCTCTTTTTCATTATTACGCATGCGTTCGAAAAAACATTTGCGAAGTGATTACAAGAAATATATAGCTGAGATCGAAGATGATATTCACACTAATATTAAACCCTTCTGGTCTTTTCTTAAAAACAAAAAGAATAATAATAAATTTCCAACATCAATGTCACTTGAAAATGTAACTGTGTCCGACATATCGTCTATTTGCAACTTGTTTTCTCTTCACTTCGCATCTGCTTTTGAGACAAACGATACACCTGCCAACGATAATATAGATATGACTCGAAGTAATGATTTATGCTTTACAATTAATACTATAACGATGCTGGACATACAGAAACAAATATCTAAATTAGATGTAAATAAAGGTGCAGGACCTAATGGTATACCACCCCTATTTGTAAAAAAATGTAGTAGTTCCTTAATTCAACCGCTAGTCCTTCTGTTCAACAAATCCCTGTCTAATGGAATATTCCCTGAAGCATGGAAGACTGCTCGGATAACCCCTATTTTCAAAGATGGAAATAAATCCTGCATTAAGAACTACAGGCCAATATCTATATTATCGGTACTGGGTAAATTGTTTGAGGCATGTGTAGTGGATGAATTGTTTTTCATTATTAAGCTTCACCTATTATGTGAACAGCATGGTTTTTTTCGCGGCAGATCTGTTCTTACAAATTTGGTACCTTATGTACAATACATCAATGATTCACTTGATCGCCGACAGCAATTTTCCGCTGTATATACGGACTTTTCGAAAGCATTTGATAAGGTCCATCATCCCACGCTTTTGGCGAAGCTTGAGAAGTTTGGTATCTGCGGTAACTTGTTACGTTGGTTAGAATCTTATCTGAACAACAGAAGTCAATTCGTCGCGATAAATAATTATAAATCATCAGCAGTACCTGTAACCTCGGGAGTACCACAGGGATCTCATATTGGCCCATTACTTATTTCAATATTTATTAATGATATAAACAGCTGTTTTCACCATTCTAAATACCTGTTGTACGCTGATGATTTAAAAATATATAAATGCATTACAAGTAGAGACCACTGTTTAGAGCTACAGATGGACCTCGATAGGTTGAGTGAATACTGCGTTGTCAACAAGATATCACTGAACACAGATAAATGTAAAACTATTAACTTCAGCAGAAATCGTACTTCAAATCATTTTACATTCGACTTTCGTTTACATGATACTAAATTAAAGCAGGTTAGTGTAATCAAAGATTTAGGTATTTTACTAGATTCTAAATTAATTTTCGGCGATCATATTTATAATATGGTGCAAAAATCTCTAAAGAATTTAGGATTTATTTTTAGAGTTTCTAGAGATTTCAATTTCCCTTCAACTTTAATAGTACTATATAACAGTTTAGTCAAAAGTCATCTGGAATATGCCAGTACAATATGGAGCCCTCAATATAATATTTATATTGACCATATAGAAAGTGTCCAAAAAAAATTTGTTAACAAACTAAATTATAGATATAATCGTTGTAATTATTATAAATCCTATGAATTTAACCTTAAATTTTACAAAATTACCAAACTTTCCCATAGACGAATTATATTGGATTTATCATTCACTCATAAACTTCTTAACAGCGCAATAGACACTCAACCTTTCCTAACTTTTCTAAAATTTAACTTCAGTCAATATTCAACCAGATGTTGTTTAATATTCCCACTAGTCACTCAAATTCTAATCTTAATTCACCCATTCATAGAATTTTAAATCTCACAAATAAATTCAGCCAGCAGGTAAACATATTTAGTTGTAGTTTAATATCATTTAAAAGGAAATGTCGAGCAATACTTATAGAAAATATTGTTTTAAGTTAAGTTAGTATGTAAGGCACAATCTAAATTGTTATTTTTTTTGTATTTTTTGTTGCGTTGCGCTGTAATTGGAACATCCCACTCCAGGGATTTGTTCTGTTGCGCAGCCTTTAAATAAATAAATAAATAAATAAATAAAAAAACTACTGGACTCAACGTTTAGATCGTTCCGAGCCTGTAGATGTTATTTACTTCGACTTCGCCAAGGCCTTTGACAGAGTCGCTTTTCGTAGGCTATTTACTAAAATGGATCACTATGGAATCCGTGGAAAGCTACTCCGCTGGATAACTGCCTATCTCACGGGGCGCACCTTCCGAGTACGTGTAGGTGCATCTTTCTCGCACTCATACCCAGTCACCAGTGGCGTACCACAATGTAGTGTAATCGGACCGGTTTTGTTCCTGCTATTTATAGCAGACTTAACAACCCGCCTAGCCTCAGAGCATCAGACATTTGCAGATGATCTGAAAATCTACAACGAGACCAGGAACAAACCTCAATTACAAGCAGACATCGACGCTGTCACTGAATGGTGTGCTACTTGGCTCCTATCCCTAAATACCTCAAAATGTCGTGTGCTACATCTAGGGACCAACAATCAGAGGTAAACCTACAACATCTCAGGACAACCGATTCAGCGAACTAAAATTATGATTGACCTAGGCATAACGGTAACAACAACCCTAGATTGGTCTCCGCATGTAGTCTCGATTGTTAAGAAAGCAAATAAAATACTCTACCTAGTCTATAAATCCTTCCCACACCTCAACCCTACATTATTTCGTACAATCTATTTATCCTACATACGCCCTATCCTTGAAGTTGCATTCGTTGTTTGGTCGCCTTACTTGCAGCGGGATATACACCTTCTGGAAGGCGTTCAAAGACGAGCTACACGTCTCCCGAGTAACTTTCGCCTTCTATCCTACGAAGAACGTCTCAGAAAACTGAAGTTACCGTCTCTAGTTGATCGCAGAAGCCGAGGAGATCTTATACAGATGTATAGGATAACCACAGGCAAGTTCTCTACTGACATGACCTCGTTGTTTCAACTCAATTTGGACCAACGTCTTCGTGGCCACCATCTCAAGCTGAAGGACGAGAAATACTCTAGGCAGCAGAGACAACATTTCATCTCTAACAGAGTATTCGACCTGTGGAACTCACTCTCGGACGAAGCGGTATCAGCCCCTTCCATAAATGCATTCAAGGCTAGGATTGCAACCATTTTCCCGTCATGAATGCGTCTCTTACTAATTTTATTTTAACTTTGTTTTATATTTATATATATTATTTTTTTGTATTTTGAAAGTGATCCGTTTCTCTATAATGTATGCTATATGTTCGTTATTTGTGTCTATTAGTTATATTTCACAATTAAGTTGTATTTATTTTTATTTTATTTTGTAAAAATATGTATCAATGTATCCTGAGCACAACAAGCCTTTGGCTTTTGCTCTTCACTTTATTAATAATAATAATAATAATAATAATAATTTGCAAAATGAAAATTTCATCTTTGTCCTGAATCATATTGCGAAGTAAATGGATTTCACCCCTAAAAGGTGAAAAGAGGCGGTGTGATTTCAAGGATGCCTTCATATCTCTTAGGACCAATAAGATATCGACTTAGTTTTTGCTTAAAAAGATTACCCATACAAATATCGAAAAACTTATTTCAAGATTTTATCCTATCAATCCGTAAAGGGGTGAATCTACATACGGGGTGAATTATATATCCCGTCCTATTTTATATGTTTGTTGAGTTATAACATTCCTTTTTTGGCAAATAGGTGTCTTTTTAAAATGTCGAAATGGTTTTGACAGTTTTTCAAAATTCACCCTTAATGGGGTTAATGGATATTTTTTATTCGATAGAACGTTCCTTTGACACAGATACATATATGAAATTCGCAAAGATGATTCCTTCCATGACGTAAGCACCCACTAAGAAGAGATTCTTCGAAAGTCGACTTCTAAGGGGCTAAAAAGAGGGTCAAATATGATTTCACCCACACAATAATTTTTAAAAAATTCATGATTTCGTCCCAATCCACTCCAAACGGGATAAATTATAGTACCCGTAGTTTTTTCTGTTTGTTGAATTATAAGATTCATCTTTGGCATATACGTGCCTTTTTTAAAACACCTTTTTCAAAATCTTTTCAAAAACCCATACAAATGTTTAAAACACCTTTTTCAAAATCTTTTTGTTACCCGTACAAATGTTTAAAACAGAAATTCACGTGTTTGCCCTAATCAACCTCTAAATGGGTGAATATGCATTCGAGGTGAATTATAAAAACCTTTGTATTTCCTGAGTTATAACACTTCATTTTGGAACATAGGTTTCTATTTAGAAAGCGTTTGACAGTTTTTTTTAATTTCATCCCTTACGGAGTAAATTGGTATTTTTTATTCGATAGAGCGTCCCTTGACAAAGAGATAAGAAATTCGGGAGAAACCCTTCGTATCTCCTGTGCTCCATGAGACCATCAATATACCGTAGCGAAGAACGGGTTTTCACCTAGTATACATATACTCGAAAGTATGTTCTTGACGAAAATGATATAGGTTTTAAAATAAAAATTCTTGTTTAATACTCGTCATAAATTTATTGTCAAATAAAAATAGTTTGTAATTTATTATTTAATGTACATAAAGAACTTTTGTAACTGTTGCAACGTGTATTGAAACGACGGAGGTGATAAACCTTTAAATATTAAAATGTGCTGGCTGTGAAATAATTCTTCTATATTCATTCTGTATTCTATATAAAATTTAGAAAATAACAGATAACTCATTACGTTTATAGCGAATATCGGTTATTACGTACATATTGTCATGCTTTCTTAAGGTTTGTTATAACCAATTTTGGCTGTATTACAAATAAACCTTGTTCTAATTTACATTACTAATTCCAACGACATTTCCGGACAATCCAATATTTATTATTTTGTTTAAGATGGCGGGAAAATCCGAATGAACATTTCTTCTTCTTAATGATTTAAAGGCACTTGTAGAATTTATAAAGCCCAGTTTAAAAGGCATGCCAATAAAACAGAAACTCTAAATAATCTGCTAACTCCTCCCAGGGTTAAAGTATCTCAACCAATAAGATTACAGCTGTCTGAGCCTTGACGGAAATGTTCATTATCCAATTGATTGTGTCAGGCGTAAGAAGTTTGGTAAAACTTATCCTTATTTTAAAAATGTACAAAATGTGGTTAGAGTTACAGATATTGTTCTTGATGCTAGGAAGAGTTGCTGTCATAGATAATAACAGAGTAAGTACAAAATGTTAATTAATTAAAAGTTAACTAAACTTGATCACAGTGCCTAACTTAGGTGAATAAGGCATTTGGTCAGTGGCGGACTGGCCCGTCAGGACACCGGGCAATTTGCCGGTGGACCGGTCTCAATAGGACCGATTCTTGGATCAATGGGGCCGGTCCTTGATCCAAAGAGGCCGTTAATTTTTTGGAGCCGGGAAATTTTGCTAGTCCGCTGCTGCATTTGATATAAATGTTGAAATAATGGATATAAATGTACTAAGTGCCTGTTAACAAAAAAAGCAATCGATTTAATGATAGTAAAGGCCCGAAAAATATTTTTGACTAGGACTCAAAAGTACTTACGTAAGTTAAGCTCTGTTTGATCAAACGATGCAATATTTTTTATTTGTATGTGTTATGTTAATGGGGAAGACAGTATTTCGCAAAATTTATGTAATTTCCAGATTGACTTGACGCATAACTCTCATATATTCATATGTTATAATTAGGGTTAACACATCTTCGAGTTTGATCCGGAGAATCCGGAGTTTGAAGGCCTGTGCTCGGGTTTGATCATTATTTTTCCAGGACTCGAGAAATGAAAAAAAAAATAGTTTTTTGTGTAATGCTGTTAATATTTTATTTGATTTTTTGCATTTCTGTTCTCCATTCCTTAACAGTACGTACAACCAGAGCCGTAACTAGCCTTCAATGATCCCTATGCAATTTGCAAAAAAAAATGTGCCAAAAAATATAATCCACAGTCTGACTTTGGTCCTATCGAGGAATTTCCGGTCCCTTTTCGATCTGTGCCTGTGCACCTATTGTACCTGTCTGCAGTGGCGTAGTGAGACATAATGGCGCCCAGGGCATGATATATTTTGCGCCCCCTCCCCCCATTATAAAATTTTTTGCAAACGAACTTTACGATAATTGTCTAAAAACATTTATTACATTTTTTTAACAATTATAAACAAGTAAACAAATCAGTAAACAAGTTAGAATTAAATTGGGCTGCAATTGATGCTCTTACTCTATAAAAGCATTACACATGCAAAAACATGTTTTCTAAAAATGCAACTTAAAATAATCGGTTTTCTTGTAGTAAAAAAAATATATATGATATTACAGAACAGGTCAATCAAGAGGGTGGGACTGATAATATTATTGATATAGATCCTATAAGTGATTTTACACTCATTTACAGCTAGTTTTCAATTTTGGGAAGTTAACTTGGCTATAGGTTGTTAAATATTTTTATGGTTATTAGATTATATAGGAAACTTATAAAAATTAAATTGATTCTCATCTATATATTTATCGGTTAACAAATAATTTAATCTAAGAGTATAGAATTTAGAGACTTAGAGATTAAAAATACGCATTAAATTATTTCAAAATCATGAATTATTTCATTGAAATTAATTTGGTCAAATGTTTCTTTCTCAATACAGTGACAGTGGTACCTCGGTTTTCGTCGATAATCCGTCCGAAAACAATCGTTGATATCCGAAACCGACGAAAACCGAGGCAATTATAAAAAAATTCAAACTTGCAATCAATAAAAAAAGCACAAAAACACTAACACTGGAAAGCAATGGAATTGTTTGGCTAGACGGGCGCGCTAGATGCTCACACAACGAGAAACAATGCAACACTGCGTAGCGCGTGGGTCGCGGTACGCCGACGAAATCCGAGGCAAGCGATGAAAATCGAGACAATTTTGTCGCGAAAAAATCGAGGAAAACCGAAACTGACGATAACTGAAGTCAACGAAAACCGAGGTACCACTGTCCTTAGAAGTGCAAGATCACTGAGACGATTTTGCCCTAATTTTGCTCTTAAAAATGACATTTTTCAAAGTGAAAAGTTGTGAAAAAGCGGCCACAGCTGGCAATGGACACAGAAATAGTCAGAAGAATTTGTAAGGCAATTCGCAAGTTCTGGAAAACGTCACCATAGAAAATAATAAACGTTAATAGGTCTATTGGGGTTTTGGGTCGAACGTCTTCTCTACTAAGAAGCAACATCTTGCAGTCAAATAATTCGTTGTACAATTCTGATCAATCAATATCTGTATCGTAAAATTTGCTAAGAATTTTACAGTTTGTTTCAATATCCTTATCATATTCTCCTTTTAATAAATTTTCAACATGGAGCAAAAATTCAAATTTAGATCATTCAGGCGAGTGAATCGCGATTTTAATTCCTGTTGGAGACGAACAAGGACGCTTTTCATTATGCAACAAATTTCATCGTCAGTAGATAGACCAGCATCTCGAGAAAGTTCTCTAGGCATTTTTCACATTTTAATTTTGCGTTTGCTTTTGCATCTTGATATACACCCTAAAAATATAAACAAATATGTGCTCATCGAAAAAAAAATATTTTTTTAAAATTCTGAGTAGGGTATTAAATGAAAGCCCTTAGTACGTGGATTAACGAACAAAATTTTATTTTTGCAAAATAAATTATTTTGAAGCTATTTTTCCTAAAATTGTGTAAACATTTTTTTGTCCCACACCCTGTAGCCCAGATGGTTTAAATTAAAAATCTGAAAAAATTTTAAGTAATGTACATTGGTGTGAACCGGAATAGTACAACGGGAATTTTTGATCAGATTATGTTTTCGGAAAATAACGCATTTTTTGTGTTTTTAACTAATATATGTTAAATATTTAATTCGCTATGTAATACAGTAGATAAGTTAAAATTCTAGTTATATTTTGGTAAATGTTGCGTTTACTTTTTAAAAGCGTAAATTTAATAACCAGTGGGAAGTGTTGAAATTATAATTTAATTCTATGTTTGAATGTATACGAAATCAGAGGGCGGGGCTTATGATTTAAGCAACCAATGGAAGCGGTAGGCGCAATTTTCTAAATCTAACCTAACCTAACCTAACCTAACCTAACCTTGCTATATCAAAAAAATACTGCACATATTTAGAAACTTAAATAATGGTATTAGGCATTCGAATTAAAATTCATAAAAAAATATTTTGACATAAAATTTGTTTTAGCGTCCCAAATAATCATCACTCAGTTACTAAATACCTGCAATACCCTGAAATGTGTGAAAATTCACACTTCACATCAATTTTTTAATTTGAATTTCTTTTTGTTAATAAATCCATATACATACATACATATACATATTTTCAAAATAAAATGAAAAAAAAATTTTTTTATTTTTTAGTAATTTAGCAGCATAATTTATTTACTGTTATTTTACATATGTATTTTTAATTAATTAATAAAGTTTTGTGTTCATATCTTTTTCGGATATTATTATCAATCGGTTATTGTAATAAAAAACCCCGAGTCCCGATGTGATCACATTAAGCGGCGTGCACAGTATAATAAATTGTCTAGTAAATGCCCAGTTAGGCAAAAGAAATAAATTGATTTAAAAAATAAACATCTGTAAAACAATTATAAAAGATTGCGAATATTTAAGCCATCTTCATCACAGATTGTAGAAACAGAAATTAATATGGTGCTGCTGCCCAAGTTAAACAGGAACAGGTTATTCATATTTAATAATGATAGGAAAAATTGATAATAATAATTAAAAAAAAAAAATTAAGTTACGTTAATTTGTTGGCAAGCACACAACAAAACTTCTTTAAAAATTAAAAAAAAAAATGTAAAAAAAGATTCAGGCTGCTCTAGGAGTTTCCTATTAACACTCCCATTGATTATGCCCTTCACCTTAACGTTCGTTCCGTTTTAAAATGCTCCGTAGAGCTGCACATGGCTGAACACTGCATTGGACAAGTAAACGCCCACCTTTTCCAGGGTTTGAACTTGCGATTTATTAAACGTGATGGATAACGCCAGTTTGACTGGAAACTGGCATACCGAATGAAACCTCTTAATGCGTAGACCAGGGGTCCCTAAAGTGGTCGATATGACATTGTTAGGGGTCGATACTGGCTCGGGGGTCGATTGGGGGTCGATGGAAAAAAGTTAAAAACTACTATAGTGCGTTCGAAGGTGAGTTTGCAGTATAGCTCTTATGGAAAATGGGAGCGGTGTTGCGAAATGTTGTAAAAGTGTCAAATGTGTCAATTATAATAATATGAAAAACTCGTATGATTTACAAAAATCAACTCTTATAGAACTCAAAATAACACTCAACAAAAACAAATGGCCATTTGTAGAATACTGCGTCTTCACAGATCAGCGCGTTTTAGAGCTGGCAACGTCGACAAGCAAGAAAAGGATAGTGTTATTGTGTAAACCCATTAGAGAGTATGAAAAAGAACTACTCCATATGCCCTGTACTGCAAACTCACCTTTGAACGCACTATAGTATAATAACTACAGTTATATATAAATATTATAAATACTTTTAAATGTTATACGTATCATTTAACTTTAAACAGATTCAGAATTATCTTTATTGTACTGATATCTTTTATTGTTTTATGAAGAGTTGCAATAAAGTGGCCCGAACTGATGCACATCTTTGTATGTCCAGCGTTTAATATACAAAAATACATATATTTTGAATATCAGTTTGCTTTGAAATTTGTGTTCACGTGACTGTTGAATATGGCTGATGAGGTTTTTTTCCTGTATATGCTATAGTTATATAAACATTCGGAAGTGAGTATATTAGTGAAATTTATTCCTTTTTACATACTGACTTCAGTTTTAATTGTTTTGTGACTTCCCCAGTAAACATAATGGAAGCTTCAGGTTATAAAAAGAAATGTCGACAATATTCATTGGAATATTTGAAACTTGGGTTTATTCCTTCTTTAACAAACGAAACTTAACCTATGTGTCTTCTTTATGAAAAAATTTTAGCAACGATGGAATGAAACCTGCAAAAATTAACCCTCTTATGCGCAACTTTTTAGATTTTAGTTTTTTCGTATGAAAAAAATATATTATAAGAAATTTGGTAAAAGAACATCAATTTTGAAAAAAAGTACATTGAAATATAATTTTTTTTTAATAAAAAAAGAATTGTCCACATATGTGGACAAAGTGCATAAGGTTCAAATAAAATCAATTACATTATATTGGAATTACTGAAATATAACACGTTTTACTTATTTTAGGTGTGATATGATTCAAAACATTCAGGGCACAGATATATTTCGCATCTTTTGCAAATATATCTCGTTCGCTTCGTACAACTCGAACTTTTACATCGTGCAGCATTTTTCAAATCATTTTTTTTTTTTTTGGGAAATACAATATAGCTATTGCCATCTATGATCATTTATGGTAAACTTAAGTACACAAACGTGGACTGTGTTCACTCAGATACTCATTTCAGGTATAGATATTAGAATAATACTGAAAATTGTAAGTGTCCACGTACGTGTACGTGGCGCATGAGAGGGTTAAAGATCATCTTCAAAGACTTCATCCTTATAAGAAGGATGAAGATCTTGACTTTTTTAACTTTTTTAAAAAACTAAAAGAAAAATACATTCCTCGACTGAATATAAAATCATTTATGAAAGAACCCGCCGAAGCTGTAAATGAAGGAGGATTAAGAGCCTCGTACAATATTTCTCTTAATATAGCAAAAAAGGGAAAAAACCATATACAATTGCAGAGGACATTATCATACCCGCAGTTAAAGAAGACAATAAACAATATAAGAAATCACATAAGCGTATTTTTTGCTTGTCCTATTATAATAACGTTATTGTAAAATAGAGGGGGTCGATAAGAAGTCGAGAAACTCTTCTAGGGGTCGACGGTCAAATAGGTTTGGGGACCCCTGGCGTAGACCAAAAAGAAAAATTTTAATTTTGAGAAATCATGTTATTTTATGAGATTTTTGCAAAAAATATGTCAAAAAGCTTTTGTCCCCCATCCTATCTCTTAGAAGGGTTGATCTAAAAATCTGAAAAAAAATCTGTAATGAACATTGACGGGAACCGGAATAGTTTTTCGGTTAATCGGAAATTTTCAGGTTAGTTTTTCGAAAAATGTCGATTTTTGTGTTGTTATTATTATTATTATTATTATTTTTTAAATGATGTATGTTATTGACAGAAATCTTTTAGTACGTAGATTAAGGAACGAAAAAGAGTTTTTTAAATTCGTTTTTTAGACAAAAATGTGCTAAAAAGTTCTTGTCACGACCCTTTTTGCCCAAAAAGGTTAGACTAAAAGTCTGAAAAAATTATAGGTAATATATATTGATCTGAGCCGGACACGTTCGAGAGGAATTTTTGATTCGATTGCGTTTTTGAAAACTATTGCAGTTTTTGTGTTTTTGACCAAATTAGTTATTTTTTTAATTAATGGCTAAATTATGGTTTGGAATGTTATGGATATTTTATATTTATGGCTAAGATAGTGTGTGTCTTTTTTTTTAATAAAAATATAATAAAAAATATTTAACAACTGAGGATCGAGTTTTGAACACCTACACTAGTAATGAAATACTTATAAAACAAATAACACATTGTTAATATTGGGAAATATGTTTCTGAAAATTAAAAAAATGAAGCCTTTTATCAATATATTTCTTATTAATCGAATGAAGACTTGAATACCACGCAAATGCAGAAAAAATGCTGGGAGTTTTGGCAAATTATTTTAATTTTGTTTAAAAAAATTAAATGGAAACTCTTAGTACTCAAATAACGAATAAAAATGATTATCAAAAATCTGTTGATTTTGATGTGATTATTGAAAAAATATACCTAGACATCAGCGTTGCCAGATTATTATTTTACCAAATCGGGATTTTTACCAAATAAATATAAAAAAATCGGGATTAAGGCGCAAAAAGCGGGATAACCTAATAAAATGTACAGTTCAAAATATTTCAAAATGTTTATAAAAAGACTCTCTCCCAAAATAGTAGTAGTGACGAACAAAAAAAAAAGGTCCTCACTCCCAAAATAGAAGTGATAAGCAAAAAAAAAGGTCCTCACCCCCAAATTAGAAGTGAGAAGCAAAAAAAATTTTTCGTGATTTTAGCTGTCCCGCGCGGGACAATCTATTTTTGTTCAAAAATATACACTTCAATTTTATATTACTAATATGGAAGAGCGCTTTTAATAAAAAATGAAATAGTAAAATAAAGAGCCAGTTAAAACATTAATTTTTGCTATATTGTTTATGCCAGAATATCTTCTTACAAGGTGGAGTGACCCCTTCGAACTAATCTCTCTTCAGTATTAATTATTTTTTGTTATTAATTCGTAGAATAACCCTGAACAACAAGACCCCAACATACCGGGCCCGAGCGGTTTGCAACCCTATAGAACACCCCCACAGGTAAGTGTATTGCCATTTACAAAAATTACAATTAAGTGTTTTCAGGCGCACACCCAAAAATTGTTCTGGTGAGGTTATTCCAAAACCTTTTCTTAGTGGGTTCAAAATCCCTATTTTTTCTTAAGGGCTTACGTTCAATTACAAGACAAATGTGTCCCTTAAAGACGTGTTTTCTAGTGCGGGTAGCGGGGGGGGGGGTATGGGTTCGCGCCTGATTGTTATCCCTCCGATATCTACATAAATAAAATTGGAGGCTATATCTGTTTTTTTTTGTCGTCATATTTGGTTTTGTACTTTTCAGGTGATCCATAAGATAATTATAAAGTAAAAAGTCAGTTTTTGTCTGTGTCTGTCTGTCTGTCTGTTTTTCCAAAATTCACGGGAAAAAAAGTTAGACAACTTTTCACGTAATTCAGCATGATGACAGAGCAAATCCAGGATTTAAACAAAGGCTATATAACATCTCAAAATTGTTATTCTAAAGGGGTGTTAACGCGGTCAAAACTAAAAATAAATGTATATTTCCCTTATTATTGAATTAACCACGAAATTGTGTGTGACAAATAATATTTATCATAAGAAATGAAATCATTTTTGTTTTTTTCAATGGGATGAATATTTGAGGAATTACGGTGGGCATTCTAAAACTAAAATCTTGAATTATCTCACTTAGTATTTACTTTACAACAAAAACGCATGTGACAAAAATTGTTTAAAATAAAAATCGAACCTTTTTTGCTTCATGCATTTTTACAATTGGATGAATATTAGGAGAGTTACGGGGGCACCAACTGATAGCTTGAAATATCTCTTATTATTTACTGCAAAAATATAAATAAGAAAAAATGATTAGAATGAAGAAACGATTCATCTCAGTTTAGCAAGGTATAATCTTGTTGACAAATAAAAACAGACAGCTTTATACACAGTGGTGTAGTGGGGCGGGAGCGCAAGGGGTCGGCGCTCCTGCGCTTTTTATTTGAGTCGGAGCGCGCCCGACTTTTGATTTATTTGTTTTTTTTTTTTTTTTTTTAATTTTGATTAAATTAAAAAAATATATATGTGTTTTATGCTTTTATCATGCATTCCCACATTTGCAGTCGGTTCAATAATAAAGTAGCTCGAATTATCTAATTTTACATTAAAACATTCCTACGGCCAGTACTGCCTACGGTTTATTTTGAACTTCCTTAAGTAAGGGGGGGGGGGAAAGCTCCCGCACTTTTTCATTTAGCACTACACCACTGTTTATACAACGCTGTTTATAGCATGAAAATATTATGTAAAAATATATTTGTAGGCCCACGCCCAAGTACGATATCGAGCAGATATACCAAGGCCTGCTAATCCTCCCCGACCCGGATTCCAGCCCCATTTTCGACCCCAACAAGTAAGTGTATTGCCAGTCTCTCTCTCTACTTGGGCACTATCAGTCAGATTGACTTTTGTCCTCACTCACAGAAGTCTCCCATCTTAATATGTTAAGTATGAGGTTTTTCAACTTATCGTATCTTGTACTTGTTAGATTTTCTGATGTCTCCATATTCTCGAAGTAGATAGATAGATAGGTATTTTTATTATTAAATATTTTATATTTACATTTTGTCTTAGAAACTAGTGTGCAAGGTGAGGCAACACTTATGTTCACCTCGATTATTTCCTTAATAAAGCAAGTTATAAAAATATTGTTCAAATAAAACTCATTTAGGGAAATAGGGGTCAAACGATAACAGTATCACATTTTTTGCATTTGTTTTGAAAAAGGTGTAAAAGTAAAAGGACAAATGCATGCAATTGTTTCTACTTATCAAATTATGGAAAAGAGTAATTAATCACTTATTATTTTTAAGACTACACAAAACCGCTATGTTATGTAAGAATATAAAAGTTTTTCACCGTTGAAAAGAGAAAAAAGCTCAATAATATTGTGTTAAATAATATGTGTAGCGTAATTTGAAAAATAGTTACCTGCCTTGCCTCTTTTGCAAAACAAATGAAAAAAAATGTTTGATACACTATACTCTGACCCCATTACCCCTAATAAGTTTTATTTCAACAATATTTTTATAATTCTTTTTATTAAGGAAATAATCAAGATGAACATAAGTGTTATCTTACCCTTTATATTATCTTAATAATAATTATATAATTTTCCCTTTGCGGCTTAAAATCTACTCACCTTATCTTTTTATTGCTGTCTTTGACTCCTTTCCTTAATTTCTTCTAAACTGTTTTTCACTACTTTCATCTATTCACACCCTTTTCCTGTTTTTCTCATGTCGATAGTGTTTTTTTCCTTCCCAGATCGTTCTCGGATATCTTCATTCTTGAGGCTTATCCATTTACCATTAATTTGAATATAACCACAGATTCGGTCCAATAATTGGTTTTTAAAAACTGTGTTCTCGCTTTGTTAATGGTACAGCAAAATAAAATAATAATAGTACCAGAACGCTCGTCGATTAAATACAAATAGTAGTATTTACTTCCGTTTTTTTATTTGCAAAAATAAATTAGTCAAAAATTAGTATATTTCTTCAGGATTTATTTATTACTATTAAATAAAAAATTCAAAAGTAAGAAACAAAGACAAAAAAATAAAATATTTTAAAGAAATCTATTAATTTTGAATATTAACAGTACCGTCGACAGGATAAGTTGATAAAAAATTATTTGCGAACAGCAATGACCCAGTAAAGATTGGTTGGTCTAACACCACATATATCAAAAAAAGGCGTAATGGCCCGCAATTTAAATTTAGAAGAACTTTTAAACGCTTTATTCAATTCCCTACAGTGAGGTTCTGACTAATTATCAATATATAATTATTCTAAGTTATAGTGTTTCTCTAGTAATAAAAACCAAATAGTAATTGGAGATTTCTTTTTCTTATAATATACTGTACAATCTCGATTGATCGTTCCCTCGATTAATCGTTTTTACGTACGTGTCGTGTTTTTCATACAGTTCCGAATAAATTACATATAAAACAAGCAAAAATATGAGCGCATCGATCATTCCCCTATCCATCGGTTTACCGCATTATTCGTTCAGGAGATCGCAGCTTTATCACTATTTTACTGCATAGTTTTGATATAGTAAAATATAAATGCGAGAAGTGGAATATGGTGTTGAAGAAGATCCACTGACTATACCTTTGTTTTTAGAACCATGCATGGCATTTGAAAAAGTAAAAACTTTTTTACATACAATAACTGATGCCGAAAAAATATGCTATAATAATATAATATAATATACCACAACACAACACAACACAACACAACACAACACAACACAACACAACACAACACAACATAATATACTTTATTAATTTTGACAAATACAAAAAATGTACATAAAGTCAACAGAAATATGTAAAATAAGCTGCACAAAATTACACAAAATTGCAGCTATTTATATTATCATTTATAAATTCTTGTACACTATAATACATTTTCTACGCCAAAATTTTTAAACAGGTAATTTGTTAAATAGTGAAACGCTTATAAATGAAAGAAGTGATTTCGAAACAGCTAATCTAATTTTCCGTAGACGCAAATCAGATTTGGCTCTGGTATTATAGTTGTGGAGGTCGTTTCCGCTATTTAACAAATATCCATTTTCTTTTATAAATAACAAAAGTAGCAGAATATAAATACACAGAAAACTAAATACACCTAGCTCTTTAAAAAGTTGTCTACAATGCGATCTTCTTGCAACCCCACCAAGTATTCTTATTGCACTTTTCTGTGTTCTGAAAATTCTAATAGCATCTGTAGAATTACCCCACAGAATAACGCCATATTCAATAACTGACTGTATGTATACAAAATACACTATTTTTGCTGTAGGTAGAGATACATATCTCTTGATTTCGTAGAGCATAAAGTTATAAGTATTAATTTTGTTAGCTACATATTTGACATATTTGGCTATTTGCAAAACAGAAAAAAACTGTTTACTTCTGGAAATAAAAGCGCCAAAAAACAAATTGTGATAAAATACTATTTTAAGTAAAACAAAATATGTAAATGCGTATTTTGTTTGCAAAATATGTGAAAACAATGGCATCGATCATATTTTTATTAAAACAAAATTTGATACACTACTACCTGTAGATATTTACTCCAATATAACTGATCATTGCCCTGTTTACTTACAAATTTGGATGCCAGACTCACTGTCATTTCAAAAAAGAAATTCTTGTAAGAGTAATGTTATCATGAAGTACATAGATTACGCCGAGTTAAATAATAATTTAATGAAAATTAACTGGAAAAAAGATTTGGCAAATAAAGATATAGATAGTTCGCTAAAGTATTTCTTAAGTGCACTGCATGATAATATAAACAAATGTACGGTCAACAAAAGAAAAAATAACAAATTTACGAAACGAAAACCATGGGCGACCATTGGATTACTTAAATCTATAGATACGAGAAATAAATTATATAAAGCCGTATTAAATAACCCTAATAATGATACATTAAAATTAAAATATAAGTTTTACAAACGGCTTATTCCTACATTAATAAAACAATTAAAAAATAGTTATTACTGCAATAAATTAAAAAGTAAAGAAAATAATATGATTCATTTATGGAATACAGTTTACGAATTTCTAAACAAACCGTCGAAGAAAAATAAGAAAATTAAATTTGATCTTGATCATCTCAAAACGGACACAGATCGAGCCAATTATTTCAACAACTATTTCACAAATATAGGTCCCGACCTTGCAAATTTAATAACGGTAAACAAAATCGCACAAGATAATATGATGGCCAATATTCCTTTTAATATAAATAACATATTTATAAATCCTACTAATGAATTAGAAATTCTCGACACTATATCAAACAAATAAAAAAAAAAAAAAAAAAAATACGCATTCCAGTGGCCCAGATAACTTAACAAATTTTCTTATCAAACATATTTGTCTTAATATAGTCGAACCATTAAACATTATTTTTAATAACATTTTGTCTGAGGGATATTTTCCATCCGTTTTAAAAAATGCGCTTGTTATACCACTTTACAAATCCGGATTTTCCCATGAAGTAAATAATTACAGACCAATTTCTTTAACATCTAATGTTGCTAAAGTACTGGAAAAGTTAATAAAACACAGACTTCTTTCGTTTGTCAATAATAATAAAATTATTTCAGCGTCACAATATGGGTTTACTGAAGGAAGTAGTACAGATGACGCAATAGCCAAGCTCACGGAATGGGCGTACTCAGCAATTGATAACTCGGAGGCCAATGTTGCCGTGTTTTTAGATCTAAAAAAGGCTTTTGATACAGTTGATCATACTTTACTTTTAAATACACTTGAATGATTAGGAATAAGGGGTACAGCATTAAAGCTTTTTGAAACATACTTAAGGGGACGTTCACAACAAACCATTTATAATAAAAGTCTAAGTAAGTCACAAGTTGTAAACTGCGGGGTCGGACAAGGGACATCATTAGGTCCATTACTTTTTCTATTATACCTAAACGATTTTCTTAATATTCCAGACTTGCATGGAAAACTCATGTGTTTTGCCGACGATACAGTTTTATTCATTAAAGCTAAGCCGTGGGTTGAGTTAGAAGACTTGGTCGCAGAAGATTTACAAAAAGTTATATCATGGTTAGATAACAATTTACTGTCAGTAAATATTGATAAAACCAAATTTATTACCTTCACCGCATACAAACAAGAAACGTTCAACTCAATAATTATTCATAAAGCTAACTGTTCTAGAAATAATTGTCTCTGTGTCAAACAAATAAACAAAGTAAACTTCATAAAATATTTAGGGATTACAATTGATCAGCATCTTAGGTGGGACTATCACATAAATAATCTATGTACCAAATTAAGACAATATTTGTATATTTTTAAAAAACTCAGGCATGTGCTGACAACTGAAAAACTTAAAATATTTTATTATGGACTCGTGCAGTCTACAATTTCATATGGATTGACTGGATGGGGTGGAGCTGCAAACATACACATTCAAAAAATTTGCAAAAGAGAATTATTAAAACAATGTATAATAAAAAAATCACTTATCCATCTAATATATTATTCTGTGAATCCAAAATAAACCAAATATCACAATTATATTCGCTCTCTATCTTAAAATATTTAGGAAAGAACTTTGATGCTATCCATTACCCCAACCATAGTTACAGTACCAGACAAAAGGAACAAGATGTACCAAAAAAAGTAAATAAAAATATTGGTCAAAAAAGCTTTTTATATTTTGCGCCTAAAATATTCAATAAATTCCAATACTTTTTAAACATTCATAATTTAACTGTACATACTATAAATTTTAATACAAGAGCTAAGCAATTCATAAAGCAACTAACTAACGTAGATCTACTAGAAATCTTTGGTAACTGATAAATTTAATGATTGATGATTTATTCTACAAATATTGTTTTTCTATTTGTATTACTTTGCTTTAACGTATAAAGCAAATATTAAGATATAAATTATTAATACTAATTAATTAAGATTTTTACTCTGAACATATTTTATAAAAAAGAGTTATAATCAAATTATAAAACTGACACTGTGCTAATAATGTTTTAATATGATACCACACACAGACTCAGTCTAAGTGGTGTACAATCTGTTGAGCAGATTTTTTTTTGTACCTACACAATTATGATACGAATCAAAATAATGTATATTTTATGTATTAAATAATGATATTTTGTAAATCATTGTATTCTACAAATTAATTAATAAAGGTATTAATAATAATAATAATATACATATTTCTATCTTATTATTTATTAGTTTCGATACAACTTTGTAATATTATTTTTAATTGCACATCCTAGTGTACATGTATGTATTTAGGTACATGAGCATTTTTTTTTTTTTTTGGCATAATATGTATTTATGTATGTTAAATTATTTTTTACATGTTCCCGCATCTATGGTTTTCCCGCATTTACCGTTTTAGTCAAAGTGTCTCTCCAAAAACAATAATAGAGGTTTCATTGTAATTTATCTGAGGCGCTACGGGTCTCCATGTTGGTGTAATCCCTTCGTGTTTAAACAATCATAAGTCCGCCCTCTCTAAAACCGAACTCAAGCACTGCCCCTGTGTAAGCTCTTAATAGATCGCCCTTTACTAATAGGAATCTACTAGAATCTTCCCCAAAAGCTGTTCTTTTGTTGAGCCACCCGTGTGTGGTGTAAACTCTGACACCAGAATGCGGATACTCTGGGGCGATACGTGATTGTTTACCTCAAGGCGAGATCTAATCTGTTGACGGCCCTGAATATTAATTTATATTTTTAACAGATTTTATTTCTCCGTGCTATTTGATTATTCTATTGTTTGAATTTTTAGTTTAGTAGTTTAATGATTTTCTATTATGACATTTAGAAAAGTTTCCAGAACAAATTTCTTGTCTAAAAAAAGTACCAGAACGTCTTTCCGGTGCGTTCCGATCCGAATACACCTCTGGTCCATGTTTTGAAGCGATACATAAGTGGGCGTACTACAGTTTTGCAGAGTCTGATATTGGTATTTTTAAAAAGAGATTTCGTTTTAATAGAGGCCTAAGAGTGCAGTATTGTTATTCGCAGAAATGATAAATTATATTTATTTCTATGGAATTATATTCCAATCATAGCGCACCTTTCTAGAAACTTTCTTTGGTATTACTATTACCAAAAATTCTTTTAAACTATCATTGTAGGCTCAGAGGAGTTTTACATTTTCCATAATTTTCTCTTTGGGTACCTATGACGTCTATGAACTTATCAGTCGTTGTTTTAGAAAGAGTTGGCCAAAGTCCTAAAACATACGTTTATCAACATTCGTAACAATATCCAGTCTTCGCGCCTCAAATGGCTGGTATTTAATCTGATAACGTAGCTGTTGACTTGTAAGAAGAAGCTGATGATTGTTTATAACTTGATAATATCACTTGATGTCTACTTGTTTTCCTTATGAATAACTGAGAAATTTACAAAGAAAATGTTTGTAATTCATCACAGCTGTGCACAGATATTTCTTCATCAAAGACCATAAGATACATATATAATTTCGATGGATGTCCATGAATTGACTCTACATAATGTATTGACTATTTTTAGCATGATTTTTGTCCGTTTCTCGGTATGTCTGTCTGTCGGTTTGTGGACACGTGTACAGCGAATTTGGCTGAACGGAATTTTATAAAACTTCAGCGTATTTAAGCGTTTTACATCAATACCATTATTTGATCAGCTTTATGTAAAAAACAGTGAACCGGTACCTAGTGGAACTATACTATTGTTACTCAAAATAGTTTTGTAGAGACCTCAGTTTGTTGACAACCATCGAATTCTCGAAATGTCAAAATCGATATGAACATAATACCTACTTGTATTACACAGCCCAACAAAATTAAATTTTTGTTTTGGTGCCGGAAAGGTAAGAACTGATTTTGAATATTTTTGACGTGCTGATTCCAAAAATACCTGGCTTTTTTTGTAGCAGCTCTAGTTTTTGAGATACAGGCTAATTGATTTTAGTTCTGATAAAAGGCAAAAATAGTGGAATAATGATATATTTAGAGGCAAAAATTGAAATTTCGTACCTAAAATAGAATCTAATTAACCAGTTTGAGTTACTTGGTATTACCCATGACCATAAAACCCGATTTTCCTATACCTGCGTAACCTGCACCAAGAACTAATTAATACCCCGCCCATATTACCTAGTGTCTACCACTGTCTTACCCGGTTCAGTTAACTGATGAGTTTTCGTAAGTGAAGTTGTGCTATCATTTTGTGTAAATTTTCGGCGTTTTTTAATAATAAAAGATTTAATTAAAACCATGGCATCCACAAGCAGACGTAGCTGTGTAAATCATCCAGGCGTTTTTTGTTATGTATGTGGCGAATACACTTTGAAAGAAAGTAGAAATCCTATTTCTGACTTTGTGAAAAGGAGTTATCTGGCCTATTGTGGCGTCCAGTTGGGAGACCAGGATAACTATTGGGCTCCACATTTCGTATGTAAAACATGCGTTGAACATTTGCGACAATGGATAGTTGGAAAGAGGAAGTGCCTAAAGTTTGGAGTACCAATGGTTTGGAGTGAACCGAGAAACCATCACGATGACTGCTATTTTTGTCTCGTAAATATCAAAGACATCAATCGGAACAATAGACACAAATGAACATATCCTGATCTAGATTCAGGAAAAAGATCTGTACTGCATTCTGAAGAAAACCCATTCCATCATTCAGCAGTCTGCCTAGACTCTCGGAAGATGATACGGGAACTTCATCAACGTCTGATGAACTTCAATGTATGCAATCAGAAAACGACAGTGATTTTGAAGCAGATTCAGCAAGTCCCCAACGTTTTAATCAACAAGAACTGAATGATCTCATTAGAGACCTGAACCTCTCAAAGGAGTCTTCCGAATTACTTGCCTCCAGATTAAATGACAAGTATCTACTTTATCCAGGTACTAATATTACATTTTATCGTAAAAGAGATAAGGATCTGCTGCCCTTTTTCTCTCGGTGAAACAACCTGGTATTCTGTAACGATATGAGAGGACTCTTAGAAAAAATGGGATTGTCAGAATACACACCAGACGAATGGCGCCTCTTTATTGACAGTTCAAAATGTATGCAATGTGTCCTTTTAAATAACGGTAACAAATATGGATCAATACCCATTGGTCATTCTACCAGCATGAAAGAGGAATATGAAACAATATTAGTAGTCCTGAAAAAAATTAAGTATGAAGAACATCAGTGGGTGATTTGTGTCGATCTAAAAATGGTAAACTTTCTCCTTGGCCAGCAAAGTGGATATACAAAATATCCTTGTTTTTTATGTCTTTGGGACAGCAGAGCTAAGGATCAGCACTGGGTTAACAGAAATTGGCCTTTAATAAATGTCATGATTCAAGGAAAACAAAACATAATCAACGAACCTTTGGTTGCGAGAGAGAAAATCATATTTCCACCCTTGCATATCGTGCAAGTTGGGGTTTATGAAGCAATTTGTGAAGGCTTTAAATCGAGATGGACTTTGTTTTGACTACTTGACACGTACATTTCCTGGGATTAGCACGGAAAAACTGAAAGCCGGAATATTTGATGGTCCTCAGATAAGACATCAATGAATCAAATTGAATCTAATGCTTGGTCTTCATTTGTTCAAGTAGAAGAAAATTTTCTTGGAAATCATAAGGTAGAGAATTACATAGCATTAGTGGAAAATATGCTTTCCAAGTTTAATATTCTCGGATGTAACAGGAGCATAAAAGTTCACTACCTTCACAACCACTTTGATCGGTTTCCAGAAAACCTAGGTGATTTTAGTGAAGAACAGGGGGAAAGATTCCATCAGAACATTAAAACTAGGGAAGATCGATATCAAGGAAGATGGGATAGCCATATGATGGCCGACTACTGTTGGAGTCTTCAGCGAGACTGTCCTGGTAAACTCTATGCTAGAAAGTCATGTAAAAGAAATTTTTTGTGATAAGTGATGAATGTTTATTTACCTACTTTGTGAAATAAACACCTTACTTTGTATTTTTTGTTTTTTTTTTTTTTAACTAGCAGTTGGAGCAAATATTAATAATAATAACGTGAAATGTACATAAGTTAAAAAATAAGATGATCTTATTCTAAAAGAGGCCAAAATAGCGTATCTCAAAAACTAGATCTGATAGACCAAATCTGACGGCTGTTTTGGATTCTGCATCCAAAAATTACTTAGAAACAGTTAAAAAATCGCAGGCACCAAAATATTCGTTGGGCTGTGTTATACATGTGGCGGTCGGTAATAAGATAGAAAATTGCAATAAAATATTATTAATTCTCGAACAACACGTTGTGGACAATTTGTGGACATCCTTTGAAATCTCAAAATGTCAAAATTGATATGATCACAATACTATTATACAGTGTCGGTCGGTAATAACATAGAAAATTGCAATAAAATATTATTAATTCTCAGAATATCGGCCAAGTTGAACAACACGTTGATACATCAAGGCCCAGTGATGTCGGTTGTCCAGAGAATTTATCCCAGGTCCAGCCCGATCTGGTAAGTCTATTGTCCAAGTTTTATACAAAAAGGTATTTCATACTCAAAAAAAAGTACTGTTAAAAGGACTTCATGGTACACTAAAAAAAGGACTTTTTGTGTACCATGAAGTCTGTCGCTTTTCATGTTAATTATTTACACTTCCTTTGGTTAAATTTAGTCAGAGCCGGCGCTGACGTGCGCCACTGGGAGGGGGGCGCTGAGGTGAGATTCGAAAGGGCGCTAAATGATTAAATGAATATAAAAGTTATGTAGTAAATTTTAGAAGTGAGGACCTCGTTTTTCTTTTTTTTTTTTTAGGTCTTCACTTAAAATTTAGAAGTGAGGACCTTTTTTTTTAGGTCTTCACTTAAAATGTACAAGTGAGGACCTTTTTTGTTTTAGATCTTCACTTCAAATTTAGAAGGGAAGATCTCGAAAAAAGCTAATTGCGCCCTACTTAGGGGCGCAATTAATTAAATCTTGCATACGGGCGTCGCAGACCCTCGCGCCGGCTCTGAATTTAGTGTAAAGTTTACACTTACATACTGGTTAAATTATATTGTAAGAAAATAAATGGGTTAAAGTAGTGTTAATTTTAACTCTGAAAAAGTAATATTTCATAAAAATAGCACTATCTGAATAGTTTATTTTTCCTTTTTTTAAATAAAAAATTTAACCCTAAAATTTTAACCAAACTGAGAATGAACTTTTACAGTTATACATTTTTTTCTGTTCATCATATACATACATACATACATAAATACATACATACATACATACATACATACATACATACATACATACATACATACATACATACATACATACATACATACATACATACATACATACATGAACATATAACATGAACATATATATATATATATATATATATATATATATATATATATATATATATATATATATATATATATATATATGTAAACAAATAAGGGATTTATTGTTTAAATAAAACTCAAGTTGTTCACAGACTATTTTATTCTAAGTATTCACTCTTAAAACGTAAGACAACATCTGATCTCTCTATCAAATTCTACGTGTGTTTTATAAAAACCAATTAGTGTAATGAGCCGTCATCATTATCGTTAACGAGTCGTCACATTAGTGGGTCCAGATTACGGATTGCATTTAGATAAAATTTTATGGTGACGTAACAGGGCTTCGTGGAAGGCTAGATGCTAACACGGCCGTCCTGCTCCTGGCGTGTCCTCACGTCCTTTCTGTAGACGAATATCTGGTAAATTATGATGTGGTAGATGATATCAGGAGATGATCATGTAGGCCTTAGAATAGTCTGAAACAGTCTTCAAAAAGATTAGAAAAGATTTAAGGTCCAATATCATTGACCTTTGAGGGTCCCTGACCATTTAAGATCCACACCACTGACCATTTAAGATCCACACCATTGACCATTTAAGATCCACACCATTGACTATTTAAGATCCACACCATTGACCATTTAAGATCCACACCACATTCGAGGGCCCTCGTTCAATCTACATATAGACCATGGTCTTAACCTACATAGACGATACCTGACCGTTCAACTGCTCTCAACTGGCAGAGACGGTCCCTTATCGTTCAACTGGCAGAGACGATCCCTGACCGTTCAACTGCTCTCAACTAGCAGAGACGGTCCCTGATCGTTCAACTGCCCTCAGCACGACCAGTCTGTCTTGCGGTACTCGACAAGCTATCAATTCTCAACTCAACTATCCATTTAGTTCATTACAGATTGTCTACAGTACCCAACAAGCTCAGTGACTGTCGCTTCTTTATACTCAGTGCCTTCACAAAGCAAAAACTACCAGTGTGTCTTGCGGTACTCAACAAGCTCAGTGACTGTCGCTGCTTCATACTCAGTGCCTTCACAAAGCAAAAACGACCAGTGTGTCTTGCGGCACTCAACAAGCTCAGTGACTGTCGCTGCTTTATACTCAGTGCCTTATCATTTTATGAAAGCAATAAAATGTCTCACCATTCTAGTTATTCTCAACATAATCAGTTACCTTCGTGCGGTTTCAGCGCTTCAATAAATAGTGATCGTTCGCCCTTACACTCAAAACTTCATAAGGCCCTAGAAACTTGGCCCCCAACTTGCCGCTACCGGTCATTTGTATGTCTTCTACTACTACTTTTTCTCCAATTTCATAACGGATAGCATCCGCTCTCGAAGCGCCGCCTGGACACAGCCGTCGGAATCGGCACAACCGTAAAACATCACCCTCAATTCTGTGTCGGAGCGTTGCTCGATGTCATCTCCTAGTCTTTTCCAGGAACATGGTCTGCAGAACTCGAATGCTGTAAAAAGTCTGAGGGCTGTTGTTCTAAAAAATAAAACGATTAATGTTGAGAAATCTCCTCCAACGGCACAACTCTGGCCGTAAGAGATCAACTATTAGACCAGTTTCTACTTTATTATCCCAGAAACTGACTAATCTGCCAGTGGTAATCCAACCACCCTAAAAAGACAAAATACAACTTATCAACTAATACTTAGCATTGAAAGTTACCTGACTCATCAGATTCCAACATCTCGATAAGATATTTCATATCACAGCTCACCACCCAACTGGCAGGCCACCGTCTTAATAGTACCTTTGCTACCTTACTGATGATTTTCGTACCAACTTTCATCAACTCGTATCCACCTTTATCTAAGCATTTAAGTATTTCATAGGGACCCAAAAACTCGTAATCTGTTTTTACTGATGTGCATTTTGGAATCTCTATGTATCAACACAAAATCTCCCGGCGAAAACAGTAAAGTATCACGCCTTTTGCGGTTAGCGTTTTCAAAGTCAAGATTATCTCTCATTGTTCTCTCATCTCTTTCGCGATCAAGTTGTCGATTCCGTAATGGTGTTAAATCCTGCGACAAATCGCGCAAAAGGGCTTGAATTAAAGGGCTGGAATTATCTACTCCCAGGAGCAGTTGCAAAGGTGTCGTACCTGTGTTTGTTTTTTTGTATTGTGATATTCAAGACCAATTGAATTTTCTATATACCGCTCGACCATACTGACTTTTTTTATTTTTATTTCTCCTCAGATCATTTCATTTTCTAGTTCAGGTAAACTGCGACTTTGTCTGTTGTTAAGCGCATTGTCAAAACAAGTAAAATTAAGCAGAATACTACGGTTCCCACTATTTTAGGCCTTGTTGGAGTTCTCCAAGGAGCAAAGAACAAATTTAATGAATTTACCTCCTGGCACTAATACCTGCAATAACTGTATCAAAAGATCTGCGCAAGCAATGTGCATTAATTTTAAATTCTCTCTCTCTCTCTTTATATTGGCATTTTCATCAAATGTGTATCATTAGTACAGACTTAAGGCCAAGACATATTTGACACCTTACGAGACACCTTCGACACCTTTCGCTTGCCTATATTTATCTGTGTATCCACAACCACCACATCAGTTACAGATTCAACTTGGTACTCCTGTATTATTGAACCTGGAAGAACTAAAAATTTAACATTCATTAGATTTAAAACATTATTATTTTTTAATTTGTAACTCTGTAAAAGCTAGTTCTCTGAAATTTCAAAACCTTTTCTTTTTAGAATACTCACAATAATAATAATACTCTTTGAATTACCTTGTTAAGTCTTTATGCAAAATTTCTAAATTACCAAGAACGAATTAGAAATAGCATACCTCATTATTCTCTTATTATTTGGTGCCAAATTTCCATACCATCTTTCGTTTATCATTTATTTTAGCCTTGCAATGCTATCGGAAAATGTAGTTGCATCTTGTAATGTAGTTCAGCCCTTACTATTAGTTTTAACGTACTTTATCCAAATTCATGCTAGAACATTTCAACTTCTACGCATCACTGTCAACAAACTACTTGGTCAATTTATAAGCTGCCACCGATTTCACAATAACAAATGTCAAATTTTACGAATATAGCAATGACACATTTCAATCTTGCCATCTAGTGGTCGTATGTAAAAAAGGTAACTCTCGTATTTCGCATTTCTAATATCAGTGATCTGCCGTTTGTCATTCTGAATACAAATTTCTAAATCTTATCAAAGTTTAAACTCAATCATCAGAACTTAAATCTCTAAACTCAAAACTCACATATCAAAATAGGATATCTTAAGTTTTAAAACTCTAATACAAATTTCAAATAATTGATCTCTTAACTCAAATCGTATTACTCTTAATTTTAAATAATTTTAATTGATCTCTAATTTCAATTATCAATTTTAACTATCAAATTTCAATCCTCATGACTAATTCTTATCGTTCGTCTCGTTTGTTGTTTAACCTTTTCAGTAAGCATTGACTAATACGTGCCACATAATCAAACTAATAAAACTTCTCTTACCACTTTACTCATGTTCTAACCATTACCTTCATACAATTTGTCCATAAACAGAATACCGCTCGTCCCTTCTGACAATTTTTTTGTATTTCTTCTTCATTACAGGAACCATTTTATTCATTATCTAAAGATTTTACTGCCTGTAAGTTGTTTGTCCCTAAATAAAACAACGCTTGTCAATTTTGATAATTTTCATCAATACATTTGCTATTTCGTCTTAACTGCACCTCAATCTGTTGTCAATCACTAAGTATAAATTCTATTAGGAAATAGCTTTACCAGACGTAACTAGTTTGATAGCACGAATAATAACTGAAAAATTATAGCCTGAAAAGTGTTTCATCTAAAACGTCGGAAATCGTTTTCAAACGTTTCGTTTTCCTTCCACGGTGGAAGTTCCACCAATGTGTTCCACCATAATCACTTATTATTTGCAATAATTGAAACGTATCACTTGCGTTTTTCACTTTCAAACTACTATCTTAGACAAACATTATTTTCATACCCATTTGTTCCATTTTTCCCGTTCACAACCAGAAACGTTTTCGAACGTTCGCCTTCGCAAATTGATTAAATAAGTTTTTCATGAACAAAATTGCATGATTAACTTTTGTAACTGTTCAAGCACAAAAACTTAAATTCAATAATATCCGAAACAACGCAGACAGGTAATAATTTATCACATCACTATTTGTCACTTAATCATCAATTTAATAATTTAAACAAAACACTGCAAAAATGCAACAAAGCAAGATCCCCAATAAAATAACAAAATATTATTAAGACGTGCATGAATCCCATTCACAAGCAGAAACGTCAACTCGATCCCACTTCTGATGTAAACAAAGGGATTTATTGTTTAAATAAAACTCAAGTTGTTCACAGACTATTCTATTCTAAGTATTCACTCTTACAACGTAAGACAACATCTGATCTCCCTATCAAATTCTACGTGTGTTTTATAAAAACCAATTAGTGTAATGAGCCGTCATCACTATCGTTAACGAGTCGTCATCATTATATATATATATATATAAGTTACCGTAGCGATTCTCGCTGACTAAACGTTAACATGACACCCCTAACCATTATTAGTATTAAGTAATTAGATAATATGCTAGAGTAGGTAATTTTGTAATGTCGTGGTAGGAATACCAAAACAAATTAACGTACATAATTTGTTTTCACACCAGTGATTAATTGGTATCGAACAATTAAAAAATAAATAAACTTGACTTTCGAAGTGTGTTCGCGTTAGTGCACATAACAAGCATCACCATCGAAAGAAGCAATTTCACGCTCATCACATCCCTCCGAGCTGACCGAATATCAATCGAAGGAACGTTGAGCCCTGAGTCAATCGACCATCCAAAGAAGGACTTCGCAGGACATGAAGTGGACACTCACATTACTGTAAGTACCATATGGAATTTAGAGGTCTTGACTCATCTAAGGTTATTAAAATATCTGAATCTGACTCCGATCCAGAGGATCGTATTCAAAATTTAAGTGAAACACTCAGTAATAATATTTATATTAAACAAAGCCGATTAAACATGGCAGTAAATAATACAAATCTAGTAGCACCAGTAAACCTGGCTACAAACCCTAATAATACCCCTGCCCTCCATACACTCTAGAAAGAGTATTTTCAGATTATACCTGATTTTCACGGGCATAGAGAATTGTTACCTCGTTTTATAGAAATATGCGAGAAACTTGTAAATAAATTCTATAACACAAGAGACCCTGAGGACTTTCAAAATGAGTACCTCATGAGTAGCATCTTGTCAAAAATTAAAAGCGAAGCCGCCATCAATATATCCGGTTGTATAATTACAACCTGGCATGATTTAAAGTTAGCCCTAATTAATACATACGCGGACAAACGCGATTCTTACACGCTTAACATAGAAATGACCGAGCTAAAACAAAGTCCAAACGAGAACGTTTTCGACTTTTATAATACAAGGTGTCTCAAAAGAAATTGTATATTTATTTAGCTTATTGCGGGAACGCAACGTATCCGAGGGGCGCGGGGGTTATGTCAATCGGTAGCCTGGCTCTTGGGAATTCAATCGCCATGGAGCGTTTCTCGGGAGCAGACCGCGCAGACCGTGCGAGAGTTTTACAAAAACGGTGATTCGGCAACTGTAGCGCGTAGAAAATTCTGCAGTATTCGAGGTTTTCGCCACTTAAATGATGCGCCAAGCATTCCTCTCATTCGACATTGGGTTAAAAAGTTTGAAGAGACTGGTACAACGCTGGATAAATCAAAATCCGGGCGACCTAGGTTATCAAGAACGGTAGAAATGTTAATCAGTCTGTTCGTGACGACCCGAACCTTTCAATTCGGAGGCGCGCAAGTGCTTTAAATGTGCATAGATCATCATTACATCGCATTATGCACAAAGACCTAAAGCTGCACCCCTACAAAATTCAATTGGTGCAAGAATTAAAGCCCCAAGATGCCAGTTAGAGGCTTAATTTCGTAAATCAGGTGATTGAGCGATTTTCAACGTTTACCAACATTTTGTTTTTGGATGAAGCTCATTTTCATCTTAATGGCCACGTAAATAAGCAGAACTGCCGCTACTGGAGTGCAACGAATCCGAAACGCAAACATCAGAAACCCCTACATTCGCCTAAAGTGACCGTATGGGCTGCGATGTCGGCGCGAGGAATTATCGGCCCTTACTTTTTTGAAGACGAAAGGGGGCATGCAGTTACAGTGATTTCAGAGCGTTATGTGGAGATGTTAGACAACTTCTTGGTACCTGAACTGCAAAACTTTCCTGGCTATAACCAAAGAACATGGTTCCAACAGGACGGAGCAACTTCACACACGTCCAATATGTCTCTGCCACGTGTTCGTGAAATTTTCTCAGGCAAATTGATCTCCCGGAGAGGTGACATAAATTAGCCTCCACGCAGTCCAGATTTAACCCCTATGGACTTTTTCCTATGGGGTTATCTTAAATCTAAAGTTTGCGCCAATAAACCGACTTCACTGGCGCATTTGAAAGAAAATATCCGTCACGAAATGGCAGCCATCCCTGAGTCCACCTGCCGAGACGTCATAAGTAATTTTACTGTTCGATTAAATGAGTGCCGAGAACGCGAGGGTCTACATTTAGACGATATTATTTTTAAGAAATAAATCCCCAAAAAGTGTATTTTAATAATTAATAAACATTTTTCCTATATACGGCTTACTTTTTTTTTAATCGATCCACTAAATATAAAATTTCTTTTGAGACACCTTGTAAATTACAACACGTTTTAAACCTCCAAATATCATACATTACGACAAATAGTACAGATATTGTCGAAGCGCGAATATTATCGGCATATTTTAGAAATTATGCACTGAGAATCTTACTCAGAGGATTAAGAGAACCAATAGGCCAATTAATGCGAGCTAAAAATCCAAGTGACTTGAATTCCGCATTAAATATGCTAACAAATGATTTCCAATTTCAAAATAACCCGAAATACTTTAAAATTGACTCGCAAAACTTTAATACAAAGCCTCAAACACAAAATTACAAAACTAATAACGTAAAACAACTCCAGTTAACAAGCGTCCCCCGCAACAATCAATTTTCTTTTACAAAACCTTTTGTAAAACCTAATAATCAACCTTTTAATGCGCAAAGAAACGTAGCACCCACCACTAGAACTTTTACAAATAACCAAAATAATTAACAATATCCAAAACCTACACCGATGAGTATTTCAACTCGAAATACCCAATTTAATTAACCTAGACCCGGTCCATCAAATCAATTTAGAAACCCGTCCGCGCAAATTAGGCCATATTTTCCGAAATATATCGCGGAAGAACTCTACAACATCGATGAAACCGAAGTATATAATTATGAGAACAATGATCAAATTGAACAAGATCAAAATTACCAAGAAATTGTCGAAAACAATTTTGAAAACCTATTAGATTTAGGAAACGAAGCCGAAAACTATTTTTTAGACGAAGCGGCCTCGGACCCCGATACTCCCGACATTTTGATTTAATGAATTTAGCAAATAACCAAAGCAAGCTACCCTTTATCGTAGTTCCCGAAAATAATTTAAAAATATTAATAGACACCGGCAGTACGAAATCCTTCATAATACCTAACATTGCGCATAAATATTATAAAAATTTTATTACTAAAGATCCATTTCAGATTACCTCTGCTCATGGTACATCTACCGAACTTTATAGCACGCAAGTGCCCATCTCAAAAATATTTAATTGTAAAAATAATTCACAACTTAAATATCACCTGTTTAAATTACACGATCAATTTGACATGTTATTAGGTATGGACAATTTAAAAAAATTAAAAATCATAATAGACACTAATAAAGACCTATTAATTACACCACATTCTAAAATAAAAATTCAATATCACAATTTCAAAGCGAACTCTAACGTAAACAATCTGTCCCCAACAATAAAAAAAATAGTAGAACCTAATTCGGAAAAAATTATCAAAATTAAAGTCACTGAAAGAGATGGTACAGTCTTAGTTCCTCAAATAAAAACTAAAAATTTAATAATACCGGAATGTGTAACCATTGCAAAAAATTCTCACGTATTATGTACAATAATTAACAAATCAGACAATGAAATAGCTTTTGAATTTAAAAACCCAATAATTGTAGAAAAGCTTGAAAATTACGATACGTTTAAGAGTCCAAATGTAAATTTCTCACATGTCAATAAATTTCAACTCGATTATTCAAAATTTAGAACCGATCACATGAATGACGAAGAGAAGGTAGCTATCGAAAAATTAATAAAAGAATATTCAGACATTCTATTTAGAAAACCAAAAATTATCTTTCACCAATCAGATAAAACATACTATAAAAACACAAGATGAACTGCCAATCTATACAAAATCATATAGGTACCCAAATATTCATAGACAGGAAGTTAGGTCCCAAATTCAAAAAATGCTTGATGAAAATATAATTAGACCCTCCAATTCTCCATGGTCTTCCCCTATCTGGGTTGTGCCCAAGAAACTAGATGCGTCTGGTAAGAAAAAATGGAGAATCGTTATCGATTATCGCAAGCTAAACGACAAGACAATCGGAGACAAATACCCTTTGCCAAACATCACGGACTTACTTGACAAACTTGGACGTTGCCAGTACTTTACTACCCTTGACCTGGCGTCTGGTTTTCACCAGATCGAAATGGACGAAAATGACATCGCGAAAACTGCTTTTAACACTGAAGAATTACATTACGAATTTCTGCGTATGCCCTTCGGGCTAAAAAACGCGCCTGCCACCTTCCAACGTGTAATGGATAATAGCCTGCGCGGTCTAACAAATGAAAAGTGCCTCGTTTACCTAGACGACATAATCATTTTTAGCACCAGTTTACAAGAACACATAAATAACTTAAAATTAGTATTTGACCGTCTTAGAAATTCAAATTTTAAAATTCAGTTGGATAAGTCTGAGTTCTTGCAAAAAGAAGTCGCTTATCTAGGGCACATCGTAACCCCTGAAGGTGTTCGACCCAACCCTGATAAAATTTCGGCAATTCAAAATTATCCTATCCCAAGAACAACTAAACAAATTAAAGGTTTCCTTGGACTATTAGGATATTATAGAAAATTCATAAAAGATTTCGCCAAAATCACAAAACCCTTGACCAAATGTTTAAAAAAGAACGCTATCATAGACATAAATGACACTGACTATAGACAATGTTTTGAAACTTGCAAAAACCTGTTGAACAACGAGCCCTTATTACAATATCCCGATTTTGATAAGGAATTTAATTTAACATGTGACGCGAGTAACCTTGCAATCGGAGCCGTTTTATCTCAAGGCAGCTTAGGCAACGACCTGCCAGTTGCGTACGCCAGCAGAACTTTGAACGACTATAAACGAGATAAACTATTCCACAATCGAGAAAGAACTCCTTGCAATTGTGTGGGCGACACACTACTTCCGTCCGTATCTCTTTGGACGAAAGTTCAAAATTTACACCGACCATAGACCTCTCCAATGGTTTTTTCTTTAAAACAATGCAGCCAAAAATTAATCCGTTGGCGATTAAAACTGGAAGAGTTCACTTATGAGATTATTTATAAAAAAGGAAAACTTAATACCAACGCCGATGCCCTTAGTCGAATACCTCAAAATTTAGAAAACAAAACTCAAAATTTACCCCAAAATTTAGAAAATTATTCACCATTTGATATTTACAAAAACTTTTTAGACACGAAACAAAAAATTAGTTCCAACTGTAACAATATTTTAGAAGTAGAAGGAGATCTCTTTGACGCCCCTTTCGACAGTAACCTAGCGCACTGCGTAAGTAAAGACAAATGTCAAACGGTATTGCGAAGCAATTTAGAGACAAATTTAAAAACATTGATAAATTAAATAGACAAAATCCAAAGCTTCATAACCTAGTATACTTAAAAGATAAAAACCGTTTTCTCTTATACTTAATTACAAAAGAAAGGTACTTTAATAAACCCACAAAACAAGACGTATTTTACACATTATTAAATTTGAAAAAAAATCTGCACTAAAAATAAAATAAAAAATTTAAGTATCCCGAGACTCGCCTCTGGTCTTGATAATCTAGACTGGAAAGAAGTCAAACTAATGCTACAGTATATCTTCAATAATACCGATATACTTATATCAGTTTTCAAAATTCCCGAAGCGCAACCCCCAAATTATGAACTAAACGCAAATGATACCGATAATATGGAGCACTTTCATAAATTCATGGACAATTTTAACAGACAGATCGGAACTAACGATAATACTAATAACACCCAAGATGATATTGAATCATTAGTTGTAGAAGTAGGTGACAAATCACAAAAAGACAATAATGAAGATGATACGCCAAGTGATAGCGATGTGAGAGTGCATTCAAATAGAGAAAACCCTATAGTAGGCATCCCTATTGTCAATTGTGCGGTTAATGTAGGAAAAAACCAAATTATCGTTTCCAAAGTTGAACATAGCCCTAGCAAATTAAAAATTATTAAAATACATAACAATAAGCAGAGATTTCTAGTACAATTTTCCAAATTTAACTATGAAAAATAAATGATTGACTTTATAAAAGAATATATTGCCCCTAAGGTCAAATATCATATTTATTTCGAGAATGAATTTTACGAAAAATTTAGTGTTGTATTACATACCTATTTCAAAAATTCTAATATCTCCATGATAAAATGCACAAATTATTTAACGGACGTATCAGATGAGCACGAAATAATTCAAATAATACGCGGTTTCCACGAAGGCTAAACAAATCATCGCGGAATAGACGAAACGGAACAGAGAATTAAGCAAAATTATTATTGGCACAAACAGAGAAAATCAATACAAACATTTATTAATAGTTGTCAAGTCTGTCAAGTCACAAAATATGATAGGAACCCCCTAAATTTAAAATTTAATGTCACTCCCACTGCAGTCAAACTCTTTGAAATAATACACATTGATATTATCAGTCTTGATAAACAAAAATTCTTAACAGTAATAGACTCCTTTTCAAAATTCGCACACACATATAAGCTAGACTCAATTCAAGGCATCGAAATTGTTCGTAATTTAATAAATCACTTCACGCATCATGGCATACCAATACAAATAATTTCTGATAACGGTATCGAGTTTAAAAATTCATTAGTTAGAGAACTATTAGAACTGCATAAAATCCAAATTCATTTCGTAAGCTCACAACATCCGGAATCAAACGGATTAATAGAAAGGTTCCATTCTACCTTGATTGAACATGTCAGACTTCTGAACAATCAAGAAGAATTTAAAAATGAAACAATAGATACGAAAGTTAACTACGCCGTACTAGCCTACAATAACTCGATCCACAGTACAACAAAATTAAAACCCTTCGACATAATTTACGGAAATTTAGACTTAGAATCCCCTTTCGGTATAGACCTAGAAAAACAATTACTTAACAACTATATAATTAACCACAAAAATAAACTTAAAATCAAGAAATAAATGATAAATTACAAAAACATAAAGAAAAAGTAATAGAGACTGAAAATAAAAATCGCGAAGAAACCCCGGAAATCCCTGAACAAGTACTTATAAAAAATAAACAAAAACAATCTAAAACAAAAAATAAATATACCCCTGAAAAATTAATAGAAATTAATAAAGCGCGTAAAACCGGCAAAACTAAAACGAGACATGGTAACACGCAAACTAAAATCCACCTATCTAACATAAAAAGACCTAAACAAAAAACTTACAAATTTAAAAATCTTCCAGGCTGTTCGCATTGGGACAAGGAGCAATCTTAAAAGATATCTCTAATAATCTCGGAGTTCTACCTATAAATTTGGGCCCAGCTAAACTAGAAAAAACAGAACACACTTTCGTGCATTACTTCAATGTAGAACCTTTATACGAAGAAAATGAAAATTTAAAAGAACAATACCAAAATTTAAGAAACGTAATTTTTAACAGCACCTCTATACGAGAAAAGAAATTGATAATTACGGCAAAATTGTTGAATTTTTACAAAAATCCACACAGGAAAAAATTAACAACATAAAAATACATCCTAAAATTAGGTATAAACGCGGATTTATTGACGGATTGGGATCAATAGTAAAATCTATATCCGGTAACTTAGACGCCGAAGATGGCAAAAGATATGATAAAATCATAAACCAATTAAAAGGTAAAGTAACTAACATACAAGAACAACTTAAATTCCAATACAGTATTAACGAAAAAATTATCGAAAATTTCAACTCATCCGTTCAGAATATTCAACATAACGAAAGATTGTTAAAAACAAGAATAAATCAATTAAACGGCATTGTCAATGACAGAATACAACAGACAGACATTTTATTCGCAAAAGACTTATATAACCAGTTAATAATTCTCTATAACGCAATCTTGAATGTTCTTCAAGATGTAGAAAATTCTATAACCTTTTGCAAATTGCAAACCCTTCACCCAAAACATCAAAATACTACAGAACTATTTGACGAGTTACAAAAAATTTCAAAATTTTATAAAAACCAGTTACCTTTTGATCTAACTTATGAAAATATATTGGACTTCGAATCTATCATAAAAATTAATTGCAAAATTGAAAGCGACCAGATAATATACCTTCTATCACTTCCAATAGACTTCGAACAAAATTATGATTTGTATTATTTACGACCCGTGCCTACAAAACACGAGTCAGAATTTGTTACCATAATACCAGATACCAAATATCTTTTGAAAAATAAAAATAACATAATACCTCTAAACGACATATGTACTAAAGGTAATAAAGTGTTCCAATGTCGCCGTCATCTACAGACAAATTACAAATCTAAATGAGATGAACAAATATTGCTGCAAGGAGACCCAAAGTATTGCCAATATACGAAATTAACCATCGAAGAAAACAAGTTAGACTACATATCCAAAATAGATCAGTATTTAGGAGTATTCCCGAATGAAGAAAACATCATCATAAAATGTTTACAACAAACAGAAACAAGAACGCTAAAAGGAATATTTTTGATAATAAACGATCAGTGTAAATTATTCCTAAATCAGCAAGAAATAACTCATAACAACAAAAGTTATGGGACGCCACTGATCTTAAACAAGGTGAATCTCCAACTACAAAAACTAAGATTTTCAAACTTTACCATTCAACTAAAAACTTTAAAATTGGAAGAACTACCATCGAATCCTGCCATACCAATTCACCAAAATTCCAAAATCATCCGCAACATGCCGAGCCTATGGACATTGATTCTTTACATCGGAATCCTAATCATTACCTGTTCGATCATCACGAAGTGGATCAAAAAGAAAATCCAGAAAAACAAAAATCAAAATTCACAAGGACATACAACCGAGTCAAGCCCAAAACAAGGTCAAGAAGACATCGAACTTCCAGGAGGAGCCTCGTTCCAAGGGGGGAGGGACGAGTTACCGTAGCGATTCTCGCTGACTAAACGTTAACATGACACCCCTAACCATTCTTAGTATTAAATAATTAGATAATATGCTAGAGTAAGTAATTTTGTAATGTAACATAATTCACATTTTGTATTTTTGTAAAACAGTTTAGATTCAGCTTCCTTAGAAATAAGACACACTTTGTAATATTAAAAATAAATCTTTTTAAAAACAAAGTTGTCGTGTGAAGAAATATAAGTGGCGCAGTCGTGGTAGGAATACCAAAACAAATTAACGTACATAATTTGTTTTCACACCAGTGATTAATTGGTATATATCTATATATATAAAAGCAAGTGTCCTGACTGACTGACTCATCACCGCCCAGCCCGAACCCTTGGGCCTAGAAACTTGAAATTTGGAGAGTATATTCCCTCCATGACGTAAGCACCCACTAAGAAGGGATTTTTCGAAATTCAACCCCTAAGGGGCGAAAAGGGGTGAAATGTGATTTCACGGATTCTTTAATATCTCTTCGGGTCGATGGGATATCGACTTAGTTTTTGCTTACAAAGATTACACATACATATGCCGAAAAACTTATTTCAGGATTTTGTCCTAATCAACCCCTAAGGGGGTTAATCTACAATCAGGGTGAATTTTACATCCCATCGTATTTCCTGTGTTTGGTGAGTTATAAGGTTTCTTTTTGGCACATAGGTGTCTTTTTATAATATCTCGAAATGGTTTTGACAGTTTTTTAAAATTTCACCCCTAAAGGTTGAAAAGGGGTGATATGTGATTTCAAGAATTCTTTAATATCTCTTAGGACCAATAAGATATCGACTTGCTTTTTGCTTACAAAAATTACCCATGCAAATACCGAAAAACTAATTTCAGGATTTTGTTCTTATCAACCCCTAAAGGGGTGAATCTACAATTGGGGTGAATTATACATCCCGTCGTATTTCCTGTGATTGTTGAGATGTAACATTACTTTTTGGCACATAGGTGTATTTTTAAAATATTTCGAAATGGTTTTGACAGTTTTTTTTAATTTCAGCCCCAAAGGGTGAAAAAGGGTGACATGTGATTTCAAGGATTCCTTAATATTTCTTAGGACCAATAAGATATCGACTTGTTTTTTTCTTACAATAATTACTCATACAAATGCCAAAAAACTTATTTCAGGATTTTGTCCTAATCAACCCCTAAAGGCGTAAATCTACAAACGGGGTGAATTATACATCCAGTCGTATTTCATATGTTTGTTGAGCTATAAAATTTATTTTTTTCACGTAGGTGTCTTTTTAAAATATCATCCCTAAAGGGCGAAAAGGGGTGAAATGTTAATTCAATGATTTCTTAATATCTCTTAGGACCAATAAGATACCGACTTGGTTTTTGCTTACAAACAATACTCAAATGCCGAAAAACTTATTCCAGGATTTTGCCTAATCAACCCCTGAAGGTGTGAATCTACAAACGGGGTGAATTATACATCCCGTCGTATTTCCTGTGTTCAACGGGCGTCAATTCAAGGATTTCTTAATATCTCTTCGGACCAATAAAATATCGACTTGGTTTTTTCTTACAAAGATTACTCATACAAATGCCGAAAAACCTAATTCAGGATTTTGTCCTAATCAACTCCTAAAGGGGTGAATCTACAATCGGGGTGAATTTTACATCCCGTCGTATTTCCTGTGTTTGTTGAGTTAAAGGTTTCTTTTTGGCACATAGATGTCTTTTTAAAATACCTCGAAATAATTTTGACAGTCTTTTAAAATTTCACCTTTAAAGGGGTAAATGGGTATTTTTTTATTCGATAGAACGTTTTTTGGACATAGATACATGAAATTCGCAAAGTATATTCTTTCCATGACGTAAGCACCTACTAATAAGAGATTTTTCGAAGTTGACCTCGAAGGGTCTAAAAAGGGGGTCAAATGTGATTTCAGGGATTCCTCAATACCTCTTAGGACCAATCAGATATCGACTTGGTTTTTATTTACATTGGTTATCTAAACAAATGTTTAAATAACATAGGAATTCAGAATTTTGTCTTAATTAACCTCTAAATTAAACCTCTAAACCCTTCGTATTTCCAGTTTCTTAGTTTCAATTTTTATTGAGTTATAACACTCATTTTTGATAGAACATCTCTTGGACATAGAGACATGAAATTCGGTAATTATATTCCGTCCATGATGTAAGCACCCACTAAGAAGGGGTGTTATGAAATTCCAGCCCTAAGGGGTGAAAAGGGATGCAATTTAATTTCAGGGATTCCTCAATATCTCTTAGGACTAATGAGATATATACTTGGTTTTTGCTTAAAAAGGTTACCCATACATTTTTTTTTTTTTTATTCAGGATTTTTCCCTAATCAACCCCTAAACGGGTGAATCTACATTCGGGTTGAATTATAGAAACCTTTGTATTTCCTGAGTTATAACATTTCATTTTGGTGCATAGGTTTCTATTCAAAATATTTAGAAAGCGTTTTTACAGTTTTTTTAATTTCATTCCTAACGGGGTAAATTGGTATTTTTATTCGATAGAACGTCCCGTGACATACAGACATTCGGGAAATATATTCCCTCCATGACGTAAGCACCCACTAATATGGAATTTTTCAAAATTCGGTCCCTAAGGGGGCGAAATTGGCTGAAATGTGATTTCACGGATTCCTCAATATCTCTTAGGACCATTGAGATATCGACTTGGTTTTTACTTACAAAGGTTACCCATAAAAACATAAAGTTATGTCAAAATTATACCCTAATCAACCCTAGAGAAGAATTATAAAACTCTTCGCATTTTCTTCGTTTGTTGAGTTATAATATTCCTTTTAACATATATATGTCTTTCTAAAATGTTTAAAAAGTTTTACAGTTTTTTTTTACTCAGTAGTTCGAGCCCTATATAGCGTAAAAGGGTATAATGTTTTTTCATGGTTTCCTCAATATCTCTAAGGACAGATGAGATATCGACTAGGTTTTTGCTTACAAAGGTTACCCATACACATGTTTAAAAACAAACTGAGGATTTTACACTAATGCGTCCGTCAGTATACCGTAGCGAAGCACGGGTACTCAGCTAGTATATATATATATATATATATATATATATATATATATATATATATATATATATATATATATATATATATATATATGTCGCACCCGTTCTCTACAGGAGGACTTTTTCAATAAAACACTACACTGTATTTTAATGAATTTAATGATAATAACCAAATACACAGGATTCTCTATCCTAGTATTATAATTAAATATAGTTTTTGTTCTGTTGTGCTACCCTGCACCTTTTCACACGACACTCAGTACTATGTTACTGTCTCTCTACGCAGGCGCGCACTTACTTCCCTCAACACACACAATCTACAGGGCCTGACTCGGGAAAATTGCCGACAGCTCGGCCGCGCTATCGTCGGAGTCGCCCTCGGCTCCTGATTCGGCTTCGGTTACCGGATCCTCTTCTGGCAGGCTACACCACGGCTTCATGTTGTCTGCGGCGTAGACCGACTCGAATGTTCGTTGTGTCCGTTTTGCGCCGGGCACATCTACCAGCACATATCTGTCGTTTGGAAGCACCTTACTCACAGCATAAGGGCCCTTGTAAGCGGGAGTGAGCTTTCTGGGCTGACACGTAGCAGCTGCTTCCCTTCTTATTAGTACCAGGTCTCCTTCTTGGTATGTTCTCGGCCTTCTGTGACGTCTGTCGAACCTTTTCTTCTCTTTTTCTTGTTCTACGACGAGATTCTCCATCGCTTCTACTCTATTTCTTTCTACATCGATGTTATCTTCTTCCTCGTTCTCTACTTCCTTAATCAGCTCATTGTTTGTTAGTGTACGAGGCGTATAGCTAAATTCAAGCTCGTGTGGTGTTTTCTGGGTAGTACGGCTTTTCATGCTATTGAGTGCGAACTGTATAGCGCTTAACCGTTCATCCCAATCTCTTCCGTCATCTCTCGTGTATGTCGTTCTGATCGCATTTGTAATTGTCTGATTAAAGCGTTCTGCTTGACTATTTGCCCGTGGGGTTGAAGTGGCATTCTTAACATGAGTAACTAAATACTCTCGACACATGTCTTCAAATTTTCTTGACGTGAAAGCCGTTCCCCTGTCTGTTATAACGCGGTTCGGGGAGCCATATATGCTGAAAATCTCTTTAAATACTTTGCAGGTAGGCTCCGTCTTTGTATTTTTCACCGCTCGCAGGATGACATACTTCGAAAAGCTGTCCACTATTACTAATAGGTGAGCATTTCCACGTGCACTAGGTGGAAAAGGCCCTAAATGGTCTGCATTTATAGTATGGAAGGGCACGGGTATTCGTGGAATACTGTGCATCTCAGCTTCTTTCTTTCCAGCAGGCACTTTGTGGTAGGCACACGTGATACATGCCTTTATGTACCTCTTAACTCGTTTTCTCATTCCACTCGTCCAAAACCTTTTCTGGATATTTTCTAGCGTCCTGTCGATGCCTGGATGCCCCATCTCGTCATGGTACATCTGGATAATTTTCCAAACTGCTCCATTTGGTAAGACCATTCTTTTCCCTCCTGGTAGTCTTCTATATAATCTGTGATTTTCCAGTAGATAGTCTAACTGTAGTTGCTTCATTCTGTCGTTATTTGGCTCTTTCGTTAGCTCCTCTATAGTTTTGTGTAAGGTTTTGTCTTGGTTTTGCATTGTTGCGACCCAATCGGTTGTGTCAATTCTTACCATACAAACTTTCATGTCGGCCGTATCGAGTTCCTTCGCTGGCTCGACTGGGTTGCGACTGAGGGCGTCTGCGTGTCGCATGCGCTCTCCTGGTCTATGATGAACCTCGAAATCAAATCTCTTTTGCTCATTGTGGTTTTTAACGAATTGCAGTCCGTTATGACTTTAATTCTTTTTCCTAAAATATAGATACGATACCTCTCTAGAGCCTCAACTACTGCCATAGTCTCTAGCTCAAAACTATGGTATTTTGACTCGGTATCCGTCGTCTGTCTACTGAAATAGCTGACCGGTTGCCAACCATTCTTCTCATCTGTTCTCTGTAATAAGACGCCCGCAACACCAAGTTTGCATGCGTCAGTATGGATCTCAAATTCCCCTGACGGGTCATACAGAGCTAGCACTGGGCGCCTCTGTAACTCATCCTTCAGCTTTTTGAAACTTTCCTCTTGCTCGTCTTGCCAGACAAATTCGATTCCTTTTCGAGTAAGTCGTGTTAAGGGTTTACACAGCTTGGCAAAACTCGGTATGAATCGTCGGAAAAAGCTTGCAAGTCCAACAAATTGCCTAACTTCATGGACATTTCCTGGTCTCCTGTATTCTTGTATTGCAGTTGTCTTTTTCCTTCCAGGGCGGATACCGTCGCCGCTGATTTCGTACCCGACGAATTCTATCTGTTTTTCAAAGAAACAACACTTGGTGATGTTCAAAGTCAATCCTATCTCACTTAGGACCTCTAACGAACGCTGTAACTTTTCCATTCCCTCAGCGATTGTTTTACATGGTATAAGAACATCGTCCATGTAAACGACCAGATCACCCGGTCTCATCATTCCTTCCACTTTCTTCATCATACGATTGAAGGCAGCTGGGGCATTTACAAGCCCAAAAGGCATTTTTAAAAATTCATAGTGCCCTTCTGTGGTTATAAAGCCCGTGTATGGAATGGATCCTTCAGCTACTCTCAGCTGATAATAGCCACTCGCCATATCGAGTGTTATGAAATATTTGTACCCTGCTAGTTTGTCTAACGTCTCGTCCATGGCTACCATGGGAAATTTATCTTTTTTTGTCTTCTGATTTAAACGACGATAGCCGATGCACAGCCGCTTCTTACCATTTGGTTTATTGACCAGTAATGCAGGACTGGCATATTCAGACTTCGATGGCTTGATTTTGTTGGCCTCCAACAATTCATTTATAATCTCCTTCATGTGCTCTCTCTCACTATATGGGATTCTGTACGGTTTGTAGCACACTGGTTTTTCGTCTTGTAGCTCAATTTGGAATTCTTCCGTTTTTGCAGTTCCAATCTCATCTAACTTTTTCGCGAAACAATTGCGATACTTATTTACTAAATTTAGCAATTTTTCTTGTTCCACTTTGGGAAATCCTTCTCCCGTTCTAATTTCTGTTTTTTCAATACTTTCTTTTATTTTCATCATTCTTTTGGGCGTCTCTTCACCCTCGTGTTTCTCTTCTTTTATTTCTAGTCGACCATTTCTCATAGTGACTAAAATTTGAGGTTTCTCTAGCGCACTTCGTCCGATGATCATGGCTTCTTCCTGCGCCTCATCTGGGACGATGAACGTTTCCACCTCCATTTGGATGCCCTCTAAAACTAGCAGGATCGTCTTCTTTCCCATCGTCGTGCTTTGGCCTTCACCAAACCCTCTTAGCACTGTTTTGGTAGGCAGATATTTTAATTGCATCCGTCTTGCCTCGCTCTCCTTCAGAGTCACACAATCGCTTCCCAGGTCAACGAACACATCTATCTCGTGTCCTTCGACCTCTACAGTCTTTCTGTAGTTGTCTACCCTACTCTCGTCGTGTCTCAATTCATTTACTCTTTTCGTTTCATGTGTACTAGCTGCTTTAATTTCACTCTTCTTCGGACAAGCTGTTGCTATGTGTCCGTCGCTCTTGCAGAGAAAACACGTTTTCTTGTTATTGTACGGCTTGGGACACCTGCTCGCAAAGTGCCCAGTGTCGCCACAGTTATAGCATGTCACTGGTTTTTGCATGGCCTTTGGAGTTGTCTGGGTTAATGGGTCTCTATTTGCAACCCATTTTTCCCGTTGCTCTTTCTTTTCTCCGTTTATGTTTCCCAAATACCATCTGACTCTCCGCAAAAAATCCTCTACGTCCCTGTAATCATGAGAGGCTAATGAGTTTACCATCTCTTTATCATTCAACCCATTTAAAATGTATCTTATCAAGGAGTCTCCATCTATGTCTCCCTTTTGAGCTAAAGATTTCATTGCGAAAACATACTCTTCATAAGATTAGTCCCTCATTTTCTTTCGCTTTGTCAGAGCCAAATGGATGTCAGCCTGACTCACACGGCACGGAAAACTACGAAGTAATCTCGCTTTGAAGTTTTCCCACGTGGATATCTCTTCCAAGTCGCATTCTGCCCATAATTTTGCTGCACCCCTTAATTTTGGCACGGCTTGCGCCAAAAGCACCGCCTCATTCCAGCCATATGCCTTGGCCACTCCTTCAACACGCCGAATCCAACGTTCTGTCGTGAATCCAGTCAATTTTGCAGGGTCAAATTCTGGTAATAGGTTTTTGGCAAAATCCTTCGGAAAACCCCCAACGAAAGTTTGATCACGCATGGAATCATTTAGGAACGTTCTCTCCCTTAGCAGCAACTGTCGTTCTCTTTCGAGTAACTCGCGCTCTCTTCGTATCATCTCGCGTTCCCACTCCATGTTCCCATAGCCTACATTCGAGTCGTGCGAAGGCTGTAGAAAACCGTGGGCCTGCTCGTCCACGCCAGCCGGTGTAGAGCTTACACCGAGCCACTCTTCACCTTCCGCAATTGCATTAAGTTCATTTCCTAGCCTACTATCACTTCTTTCATTCATTTTTACTAGCGTTTATTAAATGTTCAAAATTTAAATTTTCTGAATACGTCTCTGTCACTTTTGTTCAGTTCAAACACGTTCAACAGCGCCATTCCAAGGTCACAACGTACTCGTTCGTTCCCGCCAATTTCCAGATAACCAACGAGTTTCGACCTTATTGTCTATATCACTACCATGCGCTTATGGCGCCATGTAAGTCTATTATTGTCTTTTAACTTATTAAAATGCACGTTATTGTCATCAGTTCACTCAAAATTAGAATTCTTACGACTTACCAGCGCTCAGGAGCAATGATTTACCGTAAAAACTCTACTAGATGTCTATTTTTCTCTGTTGTCAACAAGTCACAATAAACTCGTCCTTATGTCCCGTGTACTGAAGGGTCAGTTTCACACACGATAAAGTTTACGCGGGAATGTTTTATATTTTCACTTTTTTTCACAAAACCGTGGTCACAAGTCACTGCACAGTTTGTCAAAGTACATTTACAGTTACTCCACTGTAAGTTAAATGTTATCAACACTTCACAAGCGTCGTTACACGTTTTTTTTTTTTTTTTTTAAACACTGGTTGTTTCACAAAATCACACCGCTGCTCTGTCGCACCCGTTCTCTACAGGAGGACTTTTTCAATAAAACACTACACTGTATTTTAATGAATTTAATGATAATAACCAAATACACAGGATTCTCTATCCTAGTATTATAATTAAATATAGTTTTTGTTCTGTTGTGCTACCCTGAACCTTTTCACACGACACACACTACTATGTTACTGTCTCTCTACGCAGGCGCGCACTTACTTCCCTCAACACACACAATCTACAGGGCCTGACTCGGGAAAATTGCCGACATATATATATATATATATATATATATATATATATATATATATATATATATATAAAAGGCAGTGTCCTGACTGACTGACTGACTGACTGACTCACGCATCACCGCCCAGCCCGAACCCCTGGGCCTAGAAACTTGAAATTCGGAGAGTATATTCCCTTCATGACGTAAGCACCCACTAAGAAGGGATGTTTCGAAATTCCACTCCTAAGGGATGAAAAGGGGTGAAATGTGATTTCACGAATTCCTTAATATCTCTTAGGACCGATGGGATATCGACTTAGTTTTTACTTACAAGTATTACCCATACAAATGCCGAAAAACCAATTTCGGGATTTTGCCCTAATCAACCCCTAAAGGGGTGAACCTACAATCGGGGTGGATTATACATCCCGTTGTATTTCCTGTGTTCGTTTAGTTGCAAGATTACTTTTAGGCACATAGGTGTCTTTTTAAAATATCTCGAAATGGTATTGACAGTTTTTTGAAATTTCACCCCTAAAGGGTGAAAAGGGGTGAATTGTGATTTTAAGGATTCTTTAATATCTCTTAGGACCAATAAGATATCGACTTGCTTTTTGCTTAAAAAAATTACCCATGAAAATACCGAATCACCAATTACAGGATTTTGTCCTAATCAACCCCTAAAGGGGTGGATCTACAATCGGGGTGAGCTATACATTCCGTCGGATTTCCTGTGTTCGTTTAGTTGCAACATTACTTTTTAGCACATAAGAGTATTTTTAAAATATCTCGAAACGGTTTTGGTAGTTTTTTAAAATTTCACCCCTATAGGGTGAAAAGGGGTGAATTATGATTTCCAGTATTCCTTAATATCTCTTAGAACCAATAAGATATCGACTTGCTTTTTGCTTACAAAGATTGCCCATACAAATGCCGAAAACCATTTTTTCAGGTTTTTGTCCTAATCAATTCCTAAAGGGGTGCATCTACAATCGGGGTGAATTATACATCCCGTCGTATTTCCTGTGTTCATTAGTTGCAGCATTACTTTTGGGCACATAGGTGTCTTTTTAAAATATCCCGAAATGGGTTTGACAGTTTTTTAAAATTTCACCCCTAAGGGTTGAAAAGGGGTGAATTGTGATTTCAAGGATTCCTTAATATCTCTTAGGACCAATAAGATATGGACTTACTGTTTGCTTGCAAAGATTATTCATACAATTACCGAAAAACGTATTTCAGGAATTTGTCCTAATCAACCCCTAAAGGGGTGGATCTACAATCCGGGTGAGTTATACATTTCGTCGTATTTCCTGTGTACGTTTAGTTGCAAAATTACTTTTTAGCACATAGGTGTCTTTTTAAAATATCTCGAAAACATTTTGATAGTTTTTTAAACTTTCACCCCTAGAGGGTGAAAAGGGATGAATTGTGATTTCAAGGATTCCTTAATATCTCTTAGGACCAATAAGATATCGACTTGCTTTTTGCTTACGAAGATTACCCATACAAATACCGAAAAACTTATTTCAGGATTTGATCCTTATCAACCCCTAAAAGGATGGATCTACAATCAAGGTGAATTATACATCTCGTTGTATTTCCTCTGTTCGTTTAGTTGCAACATTAATTTTTGGCACATAGGTGTCTTTTTAAATATCTCGAAATGGTATTGACATTTCACCCCTAAAGGGTGAAAAGGGGGGAATTGTGATTTCAAGGATTCTTTAATATCTCTTAGAACTAATAAGATATCGACTTGCTTTTTGCTTACAAAGATTACCCATACAAATACGGCAAAATATATTTCAGGATTTTGTTCTTATCAACCCCTAAACGGTGGATCTACAATTGGGGTGAATTATACATCCCGTCGTATTCCCTGTGTTTGTTGGGTTATAAGGTTTCTTTTTGGCACATAGGCGTATTTTTAAAATATCTCGAAATGGTTTTGACAATTTTTTTAAATTTAACCCCTAAAGGGTAAAAAGGGGTAAAATGTGATTTCAAGGATTGTTTAACATTTTTTAGGACCAATAAAATATCGACTTGGTTTTTGCTTACAAAAACTACACATGCAAATACCGAAAAACAAATTTTTGGATTTTGTCCAAATCAACCCCTTAAGGGGTGGATCAACAATCGGGATGAATTATACATCCCGTCGTATTTCCTGTGTTTGTTTAGTTGCAACATTACTTTTTGGCACATAAGTGTTTTTTTTAATATCTCGAAATGATTTTGACATTTTTTTTAAATTTCACCCCTTAAAGGTGAAAAGGGGTGAAATGTGTTTCAGTAATTCCTTAATTCTTTTAGGACCAATAAGATATCGACTTGGTGTTTGCTTACAAAAATTATCCATACAAATGCCGAAAAACTTTTTTTTTTTTCAGGATTTCGTCCTAATCAAACCCTAAAGGGGTGATTCTACAAACGGAGTAGATTATACATCGCGTCGTATTTCCTGTGTTTGTTGAGTTATAACGTTTATTTTTGGCACATAGGTGTCCTTTTAAAATGTCTCGAAATGGTTTTAACAGTTTTTTACCTTTAACAAATATCACCCCTAAAGGGTGAAAAGCGGGAATTGTGATTTCAAGGACGCCTTAATATCTTCTAGGATCAATAAGATATAGACTTGGTTTTTGCTTATATAGATTACCCATACAAATGCCGAAAAATGAATTTCAGGATTTTATCTTAATCAACCCCTAAAGGGGTGAATCTACATTTGGGGTGAATTATAGAACCCTTTGTTTTTCTAGCGGTTGTTGAGTTATAACGTTCCATTTTGGCATATATGTGTTTTACAGTTTTTTTTTCACTCCTAAAGGGTAAATTAGTATTTTTTTGTTAGAAATAAAAAATTCGGAGAGTATATTTTTCAGTATGACGTAAGAACCCACTTAGAAAGGATTTTTTCAAGTTCGACCCCTATCTGGTGAAAAGGAGTAAAATGTTTTTTCACGGATTCCTCAATATCTCTTAGGACAGATGAGATATCGACTAGATTTTTTGTTACAAAGGTTACCCATACACAAGTTTAAAATTAAACTGCGGATTTTATGCCAATGAGACCATCAATATACCGTAGCGAAGCACGGGTTTTCAGCTAGTATATCTATATATATAAAAGGCAGTGTCCTGACTGACACACTCATCACCGCCCAGCCTGAACACCTGGGCCTAGAAACTTGAAATTCGGAGAGTATATTCCCTTCATGACGTAAGCACCCACTAAGAAGAGATTTTTCGAAATTCCACTCCTAAGGGATGAAAAGGGGTGAAATGTGATTTCACGAATTCCTTAATATCTCTTAGGGCCGATGGGATATCGAATTAGTTTTTGCTTACAAGTATTACCCATACAAATACCGAAAAACCAATTTCGGGATTTTGCCCTAATCAACCCCTAAAGGGGTGTTCGTTTAGTTGCAAGATTACTTTTTGGCACATAGGTGTCTTTTTAAAATATCTCGAAATGGTATTGACAGTTTTTTGAAATTTCACCCCTAAAGGTTGAAAAGGGGTGAATTGTGATTTTAAGGATTCTTTAATATCTCTTAGGACCAATAAGATATCGACTTGCTTTTTGCTTACAAAGATTACCTATACAAATACTGAATCACCAATTTCAGGATTTTGTCCTAATCAACCCCTAAAGAGGTGGATCTACAATCGGGGTGAATTATACATCCCGTCGTATTTCTTGTGTTCATTAGTTGCAGCATTACTTTTTGGCACATAGGTGTCTTTTTAAAATATCTCGAAATGGGTTTGACAGTTTTTTAAAATTTCACCCCTAAGGGATGAAAAGGGGTGAATTGTGATTTCAAGGATTCCTTAATATCTCTTAGGACCAATAAGATATGGACTTACTGTTTGCTTTCAAAGATTATCCATACAATTACCGAAAAACATATTTCAGGAATATGTCTTAATCAACACCTAAAGGGGTGGAGCTACAATCTGGGTGAGTTATACATTCTGTCGTATTTTCTGTGTACGTTTAGTTGCAACATTACTTTTTAGCACATAGGTTTCTTTTTAAAATATCTCGAAAAGGTTTTGATAGTTTTTTTAAATTTCACCCCTAAATGGTGAAAAGGGGTGAATTGTGATTTCAAGGATTCCTTAAATCTCTTAGGGCCAATAAGATATTGCCTTGCTTTTTGCTGACAAAGATTACCTATACAAATGCCGAAAAATATATTTCAGGATTTTGTCCTAATCAACCCCTAAAGGATGGATCTACAATCGGGGTGAATTATACAACCCGTCGTATTCCCTGTGTTTATTGAGATATAAGGTTTCTTTTTGGCACATAGGCGTCATTTTAAAATATCTCGAAATGGTTTTGACAACTTTTTTAAATTTTACCCCTAAAGGGTGAAAAAGGGTGAAATGTGATTTCAAGGATTGTTTAATATTTTTTAACACCAATAAGATATCGACTTGGTTTTTGCTTACAGAAACTACCCTTGCAAATGCCGAAAAACCAATTTTTTTGATTTTGTCCTAATCAAGCCCTTAAGGGGTGGATCTACAATCGGGGTGAATTATACATCCCGCCGTATTTCCTGTGTTTAGCTGCAACATTACTTTTTGGCACATAGGTATCTTTTTAAAATATCTGGAAATAGTTTTGAATTTTTTTTTTTAAATTACCCCCTAAAGGGTGAAAAGAGATGAATTGTGATTTCAAGGATTACTTAATATCTCTTAGGACCAATAAGATATCGCCTTGCTTTTTGCTTACGAAGATTACCCATACAAATACGGAAAAACTTCAGGATTTGGTCCTAATCAACCCCTAAAGGAATGGATCTACAATCAAGGTTTATTATTAATAAATGATTTATTTATTTATTTATTTATACATCCCGTCGTATTTCCTCTGTTCGTTTAGTTGCAACATTAATTTTTAGCACATAGATGTATTTTTAAAATATCTCGAAATAGTATTGACAGTTTTTTTTTAAATTTCACCCCTAAAGGGTGAAAAGGGATGAATTGTGATTTCAAGGATTCCTTAATATCTAGGTGTATTTTTTAATATCTCGAAATGATTTTGACATTTTTTAAATTTCACCCCTTAAGGGTGAAAAGGGGTGAAAAAAAGGCGACTTGGTATTTGCTTACAAAAATTATCCATACAAATGCCGAAAAACTTATTTCGTCCTAATCAACCCCTAAAGGGGTGATTCTACAAACGGGGTAGATTATACATCGCGTCGTATTTCCTGTGTTTGTTGAGTTATAACGTTTCTTTTTGGCACATAGGTGTCTTTTTAAAATATCTCGAAATGGTTTTAACAGTTTTTTACCTTTAGCAAATATCACCCCTAAAGGGTGAAAAGAGGGAATTGTGATTTCAAGGACGCCTTAATATATTCTAGGATCAATAAGATATAGACTTGGTTTATGCTTATAAAGATTACCCATACAAATGCCGAAAAATGAATTTCAGGATTTTATCTTAATCAACCCCTAAAGGGGTGAATCTACATTCGTGGTGAATTATAGAACGCTTTGTATTTCCATCGGTTGTTGAGTTATAACATTCCATTTTGGCAAATATGAGTTTTGACAGTTTTCTTTCACTCCTAAAGGGTAAATTAGTATTTTTTTGTTAGAAATAAAAAATTCGGTGAGTACATTTTTCAGTATGACGTAAGAACCCACTAAGAAAGGATTTTTTCAAGTTTGACCCCTATCTGGTGAAAAGGAGTAAAATGTTTTTTCCCGGATTCCTCAATATCTCTTAGGACAGATGAGATATCGACTAGATTTTTTGTTACAAAGGTTACCCATACACAAGTTTAAAAACAAACTGCGGATTTTATGCCAATGAGACCATCAATATACCGTAGCGAACGGGTTTTCAGCTAGTATATCTATATGTATAAAAGGCAGTGTCCTGACTGACTGACTGACTGACTGACTCACTCATCACCGCCCAGCCCGTACCCCTGGGCCTAGAAACTTGAAATTTGGAGAGCATACTCCCTCCATGACGTAAGCACCCATTAAGAAGGGATTTTTCGAAATTCAACCCCTAAGGGGCGAAAAAGGGGTGAAATGTGATTTCACAGATTCTTTAATATCTCTTCGGGTCGATGGGATATCGACTTAGTTTTTGCTTACAAAGATTACCCATACAAATGCCGAAAAACGCATTTCAGGATTTTGTACTAATCAACCCCTAAAGGAGTGAATCTACAATCGGGGTGAACTTTACATCCCGTTTTATTTCCTGTGTTTGTTGAGTTATAAGGTGTCTTTTTATAATACCTCGAAATGGTTTTGACAGTTTTTTAAAATTTCAACCCTAAAGGGTGAAAAGGGATGATATGTGATTTTAAGGATTCTTTAATATCTCTTAGGACCAATAAGATATCGACTTGCTTTTTTCTTACTAAGTTTCTTACCCCTAAAGGGGTGAATCTACAATCGAGGTGAATTATATATCCCGATGTATTTTCTGTGTTTGTTGAGTTACAAAATTTATTTTTGGCACATAAGTGTCTTTTTAAAATATCTCGAAATGGTATTGACAGTTTTTTAAAATTACATCCCTTAAGGGTGAAACGGGCTGAAATGTTAATTCAAGGATTCTCTAATATCTCTTAGGGTCAATAAGATACCGACTTGGTTGTTACTTACAATGATTACCCTTACAAATACTGAAAAACTTATTTCAGGATTTTTTCCTAATCAACCCTTACAGGGATGAATCTACAAACGGGGTGAATTATACGTCCCGTCGTATTTCATGTGCTTGTTGACTTATAAAATTTATTTTCTACACGTAGGTGTCTTTTTAAAATATCTCGAAATGGTATTGACAGTTTTTTAAAATTACATCCCTAAAGGGGGAAAAGGGATGATATGTGATTTCAAGGATTTCCTAATATCCCTTAGGACCAATAAGATATCGACTTGCTTTTTTCTTACAAAAATTACCTATACAAATTCCGAAAAACTGATTTCAGGATTTTGTCCTTATCAACCCCTAAAGGGGTGAATCTACAATCGGAGTGAATTATATATCCCGTCGTATTTTCTGTGTTTGTTGAGTTACAAAATTTATTTTTGGCACATAAGTGTCTTTTTAAAATATCTGGAAATGGTATTGACAGTTTTTTAAAATTACGTCCCTAAAGGGTGAAAAGGGGTGAAATGTTAATTCAAGGATTCCTTAATATCTCTTAGGACCAATAAGATACCGACTTGGTTTTTACTTACAAAGATTACCCATACAAATGCCGAAAAACTCATTTCACGATTTTGTCCTTATCAACCCTTAAAGAGATGAATCTACAAACGGGGTGAATTATGCATCCCATCGTATTTCATGTGTTTGTTGAGTTATAAAATTTATTTTTTGCACATAGGTGTCTTTTTAAAACATCTCGAAATGGTATTGACAGTTTTTTAAAATTACATCCCTAAAGGGTGAACATGGGTGAAATGTGAACTCAAGGATTTCTTAATATCTCTTAGGACCAATAAAATATCGACTTGGTTTTTGCTTACAAAGATTACTCATTCAAATGCCGAAAAACCTATTTCAGGATTTTGCCCTAATCAACCCCGAAAGGAGTGAATCTCCAATTGGGGTAAATTATACATGCAGTCATTTTTTCTGTGTTGGTTGACTTATAATATACCTTTTTGGCACATAGGTGTCTTTTTTAAATATCTCGAAATAGTTTTCACGGTTATTTTAATTTCCGCCTAAAGGGTTAAAAGGGGTGAAATGAGATTTCAATGATTTTCTAATATCTCTGAGGACCAATAAAATATCGATTTGGTTTTTGCTTATAAAGATTACTAATACAAAGGCCGAAAAACTTGTTTCAGGATTTTGTCCTAATCAACACCTAAAAGGGTGAATCTACAATCGGGGTGAATTTTACATCCCGTCGTATTTCCTGTGTCTGTTAAGTTAAAGGGTTTCTTTTTGGACTTAATTATGCATCCCATCGTATTTACTGTATTTGTTGAGTCATAACAATTATTTTTGGCTGATGGTTGTTTTTTTTTTTAATATCTCGAAATGGTTTTGAATTTTTTTAAAAATTGCATTCCAAAAGGGGGAAATGTGATTTCAAGGATTCCTTAAAATTTCTTAGGACCAATAAGTTATGAGCGATTTGATTTTTGCTTATAAAGATTACCTATACAAATGCCAAAAACTTATTTCAGTATTTTATCCTAATCGACCCCTAAAGGGGTGAATCTACATTCGGGGTGAATTATACATCCTGTCGTATTTCCTGTGTTTGTTTAGTCATAACATTCGTTTTTGGCACATAGATGTCTTTTTAAAATACCTCGAAATAATTTTGACAGTTTTTTAAAATTTCACCCTTAAAGGGGTAAATGGGTATTTTTTATTCGATAGGACGTTTTTTGGACATAAATACATGAAATTCGCAAAATATATTCCACTAAGAAGTGATTTTTCGAAAGTAGACCTCTAAGGGGGTAAAAAGGGGGTGAAATATGATTTTAGGAATTCCTCAATATCTCTTAGATAGTAACCTCAAAGGTTACTCATAGAAATGTTAGCAAAAAAAAATTCAGGATTTTGCCCTAATCAACCCCTAACGGCATGAATCTATATTCGGGGTGAATTATAGAAACCTTACATAGGTTTCTATTAAATAGAAACCTACTTAGCTTTCTTTTTAAAATATTTAATAAGCGTGTTGACATTTTTTTTTAATTTATGCCTAACAGGGTTCATTGGTATTTTTTATTCGATAGATCGTCTCTTGACATAGAGACATGAAATTCGGGAAATATATTCCTTCCATGACGTAAGCACTCACTAATATTAAACTTTTCAAATTCTAAGGAGGTGAAAAGGGCTGAAATTTGATTTCACGGATTCCTCAATATCTCTTAGGACTATTGAGATATTGACTTGATTTTTGCTTACAAAACTTACCCATACTTAGTTAAACTTAAACTTATTTTAAAATTTTACCCTAACCGACCCCAAAAAGGGTGAGTCAGCCTTCAGGGTATAGAACCCTTCGTATTTCCTTCGTTTGTTCGTAAGAACCCACTATGAAGGGATTTCTTGAAGTTCGACCTCTGTGTGGTGAAAAAGAGTAAAATGTTTTTAAAGGGGTTAATCTACAAACGGGGTGAATTATACATCTCGTCGTATTTACTGTGTTTGATGTGTTATAAAATTTCATTTTGGCACATAAGTGTATTTTTATAATATCTCGAAATGCTATTGACAGTTTTTTAAAATTGCATCCTTTAAGGGTGAAAAGGGGTGAAATGTAAATTCAGGGATTCCTTAATATATCTTAGGACCAATGAGATATCGACTTGATGTTTACTTTCAAAGATTACTCTTACATATGCCGAAATACTTATTTCAGGATTTTGTCCTAATCAACCCCTAAAGGGGAAAATCTACTATTGGGGTCAATTATACATCCCTTTGTATTTCCTATGTTTGTTGAGTTATAAAATTACTTTTTGGCACATAAGTGTCTTTTTAAAATAGCTATAAAAAGAAAAAATGTTGAGAACCACCGGTTTGCAATGAGGGTCAGAGACGTAGCGGGGGGGGGGCGTAGTCAGAGACTATTATGTCTACAAAATTATCTGTAAAATCAGAATTGGTAATAAATATTAATCACTTTTCACATAAAAGGGCTTATTTTAAAGATAAAATTACAATATAGAGTGGTCAAGTGTTAACATTTGTAATTTTTATTCATTTAATGAGTAACAGTCATGTGAAATTGAAAAAAGTATAGCACTGTAAAATTGAAAATTAAAAATAAATCAAAATACAAATTTAAACTTATTAAAATATTTAATTTATTTACTTTATTTTGTATTAAAATTTATTTACTTATTTACTTATTAAAATTTTGATATTTTCTTTCATATCTTGAAATTAAAAAAGAAATCAAATTGATTCGAATATATTTAGTCTATATTTTATGATTCCCAAAAATACAGGTTGATTTATAAATATTAGCACTTTTCCCTCTCCCTGTAAGCTACTTCGACTTTGGTCACTACCCCAAGGACGTAATAAGACTTCTCACCACCGCACCCCGCTTGCAACGATGGACTCTGGAGGTGGCTACATTCGCCTCTTAACTTAAAAATTTAAGATGCCATATCATAGGCTGGAAACTTGGTTTCACTCTGTCATCACATTAAATTACGAGAAAATATATATAGCTCTTGTTTTTTGAATGTCACATAAATAAACCCATAAATAACCCATCCTGGCGTATTTATTGTGTTTGTTAAGTTATAAAATTTATTTTTTGAAAATAAGTGTCTTTTTAAAATATCTCGAAATGGTATTGACAGTTTTTTAAAATTACGTCCCTAAAGGGTGAAAAGGGGTGAAATGTTAATTCAAGGATTCTTTAATATCTCTTAGGACCAATAAGATACCGAAAAACTTATTTCAGGTTTTTATCCTAATCAACCTTTAAAGGGGTGAATCTACAAACGGGGTGAATTATACATCCCGTCGTATTTCCTGTGTTTGTTGAGTTATACAATTTCTTTTTGGCACAAAAGTGTCTTTTTAAAATATCTCGAAATAGTATTGATAGTTTTTTAAAATTACGTCCCTAAAGGATGAAAAGTGGTGAAATGTGAATTCAAGGATTCCTTAATATCTTTTAGGACCAATTTTAGCTTACAAAGATTACTCATACAAATGCCGTAAAACTTATTTCAGATTTTTGTCCTAATCAACCCGTAAAGGGGTGAATATACAATCGGGGTGAATTAAACATGCCGTCGTATTTCTTGAGATTGTTGAGTTAGAAAATTTCTTTTTGGCCCATAAGTGTTTTTTTAAAATATCTCGTAATAATATTGACTGTTTGATAATAATATTGAGTGTTTTAAAACTGCATCCCTTAAGAGTGAAAAGGGTTGAATTGTGAATTCAAGGATTTCTCAATATCTCTTAGGACCAATAAAATATCGACTTGGTTTTTTCTTACAAAGATTACTCATACAAATGCCGAAAAACTTATTTCAGGATTTTGTCCTAATCAACCCCTAAAGGGGTGAATCTACAATCGGGGTGAATTATTTTTGTTTGTTGACTTATAACATACCTTTTTGGCACATAGGTGTCTTTTTAAATATCTCGAAATAGTTTTGAGAGTTCTTTTAATTTCCCCCTAAAGGGTTAAAAGGGGTGAAATGTGGTTTCAATGTTTATCTAATATCTCTGAGGACCAATAAAATATCGATTTAGTTTTTGCTTATAAAGATTACCACTACAAAAGCCGAAGACCCTATTTCAGGATTTTGTCCTAATCAAACCCTAAAATTGTGAATCTACATTCGGACTTAATTATACATCCCATCGTATTTCCTGTATTTGTTGAGTCATAACATACCTTTTTGGCACAGAGGTGTCTTTTTAAATACCTTAAAATAATTTTGGCAGTGTCTTTTTAGTTTCACCCTTAAAGAGGTAAAAGGGTATTTTTTATTCGATAGAACGTTTCTTGGACATAGATACATGAAATTCGCAAAACATATTCCACTAAGAAGAGATATTTCGAAATTCTACCTGTAAGGGGGCAAAAAGGGGGTAAAATATCACTTCAGAAATTCCTCAATATCTCTTAGAACCAATCAGATATTGACTTGGTTCTTGCTTACAAAGGTTACCCATACAAATGTTTAAAACAATAATTCAGGATTTTGCCCTAATCAACCCCTAAAGGGATGAATCTACATTCAGGGTGAATTATAGAAACCTTTGTATTTCCTGAGATACAACATTTCATTTTGGTACATAGGTTTCTATTTAAAATATTTAGTAAGCGTGTTGACAGGTTTTTTAAATTTCATCCTTAATGGGGTTAATTGGTATTTTTTGTTCGATAGAACTCCCTTGACATAAAGACATGAAATTCGGGAAATATATTCCCTCCATGACGTAAGCATCCACTGATATGGAAATTTACAAAATTCGATCCCTAAGGGGGTGAAAAGGGCTGAAATTTTATTTCACGGATTCCTCAATATCTCTTAGGACTATTGAGATATTGTTTTTTGCTTACGAAAGTTACCCATACTTATTTAAACTTAAACTTATTTTAAAATGTTACCCTAATGAACCCCTAAAAGGGTGGTTCTGCATTCAGGGTATAGAACCCTTCGTATTTTCTTCTATTGTTGAGTCCTTTTTGGTATATTTATGTCTTTAAAATATTTAAAAAGGATTTTTTGAAGTTCGACCCCTATATGGTGAAAAAGAATAAAATGTTTTTTCACGGATTCTTCAATATCTCTTAGGACAAATGAGATATCGACTAGGTTTTGACTTACAAAGGTTACCCATACACATGTTTAAAAACAAATTGAGTATTTTACACTAATGACACTAATGAGATCGTAGCGAAGCACGGCTGCTCAGCTAGTATGAGAAATATAATTGTAAATATTACCTTATATTATCACGACAGTAATAGTTTACTGAGTTTATACAGTAATAATTGTCCTTAATAACAAAATACGTAAATAATATGCCAATATAATTAAAACAAAAATACAATTTGTAAAAATATATTTTAATGCGCAGTACAACCTAGTGAACCTTATTGAGTAACAAAATTAGTTAATTTGAAGTGTAATCATTTTCAAAAACGCGTGAAAAAAACAGCACAGGAGGATCCCTCGAATATACTTTATGTATAAAATAATAATCGGAATAAATGTAATTACTAACTTATGATCAAAAAGTCTTTCAGTCTCAGATGGCTATGTATTAGAAATCGCAGATCTTCTTTTGTTAATTGAGTATTCATGATGCACGTGTCATTTATCGAAATAAAATAGATATTCTTATATAAAACATAGCCGCCTGAAGCAAGGACATTTTGATCCACATGTTACATTGCAAATACGTATATGAATTATCAGCAAGTGTTTTGTCACATATAATATTATTTTTATTTATTTAAAATGCATGAGTGCAAACATACTCGTGAGTGTAAACATACTCCCGAACAGTAGGACTGAATGAGTCGATTTGAATGTTTTCAACTTTACAAATCATATTATACACTATGATAAAATTGGCAACGTCGCAAGGCCTGACAACGTCGATTGAATAATAATGTTGTCTGTTGAAACTGGGTCTAATAATGTTTATTAAACATAGCGATTTTTTTTTTTTTTGAAATTTTCGTACCCCTCTCAGTGTGCCCTGAGAGTTATAACTGGTAGATTCTATATCTGGCATATAGCTGTGCCCTTGCTCAGGGCACAGCATCAATATTTTTACAAATTGTATCTTTGTTTTAATTATATTGGCATATTATTTACGTATTTTGTTATTAAGGACAATTATTACTGTATAAACTCAGTAAACTATTACTGTCGTGATAATAAAAGGTAATATTTACAATTATATATATATATATATATGTATATTTTTTTTTACAAATTGTGTCTTGGTTTTAATTATATTGGCATATTATTTACGTATTTTGTTATTAAGGACAATTATTACTGTATAAACTCAGTAAACTATTACTGTCGTGATAATAAAAGGTAATATTTACAATTATATTTCTCATATGAAAAATAAAGAGATTTCATCATCATCAATGACGCGACAGCCCGAGATGAGTCTAGGCCTCTTGATTTCAAGTTCTGTGAACACATTTTCAATCTGTGTACATGTAGGAGTAATATAGACAGGATTACGTCCATTTTTTAGCGCACACAGAAATGCCCATACAGCTTATAGCCGGTTGCGAACAGCTAAGCAGAGCCCGTAATTTGTCTATATATTTTTTACACAAATTATTTTAACAATTTAATTATTATCTACTTGCGAGCGGTCAACGGCAAGCACAAACGATTTAGCGCTAGCAGCCACAGGCTTGCTTGTGATAAGTAAAATTAATCCTTAGAATCACCGATAAACGAAACTCTATACACCAAAAAGAAGTATGCGTGTCAGGTGGATCATAAACGAGAAAAAAATAATATTTGTAAAAGGTTGTTTAATTAGACCTTTTTGTTATATATATATATATATATATATATATATATATATATATATATATATATTTTAACTGAGTGCAGTTTCGGCTCTCGCAATTCTCAAATTTACGGTGAGCCTTTTATCTTCTAAGTGAAATTTACATATATAAATAAAATTAAAGGTTAAATCTGTTCTTTTTTAGGGTTTTTTAGGTATGACAAAAAAACCCTTATACCGTCATTTTGTCTTCTGTCTGTCTGTCTGTCTGTCTGTTCGGTAAAAATTGTAGCCAAACGGCTAAACCTAGAGAGTTGAAATTTGACATGCTTATACAACTCTTTGACCCGCACATAGGAAAAATACTGAAACATCTAAAAAACATATCCCCCTAAAAATATAAACAAATATGTGCTCATGGAAAAAAAAAATATTTTTTTTACAATTCTGTGTATGGTATCAAATGAAAGCCCTTGGTACATGAATTAACGATCAAAATTTTATTTTTGCAAAATAAATTATTTTGACGCGATTTTTGCGAGAATTGTGCAAAATTTTGTCCCTCACCCTGTAGCCCAGATGGTTTAAACTAAAAATCTGAAAAAATTCTAAGTAATGTACTTTGGTGTGAACCGGAATTTTTGATCAGATTATGTTTTCGGAAAATAACGCATTTTTTGTGTTTTTAACTAAAATATGTAAAATATTTAATCCGCTATTTAACACAGTAAAGGAGTGAACGTTCGTAGTTCAGTGGTAACGTTCTCGCTTCGTAAGTTGCGAACTACTGTTCAACTCCCGTCAATTTTTATTTTTTCTGTTTTTTATTTGCATTTTTATTTTGTTTAAATTATTTTGTCAAAATTCTAGTTATATTTTGGCAAATGTTGCATTTAATTTTTAAAAGCGTAAATTTAATAACCAGTGGGAAGTATTGAAATTATAATTTAATTCTATGTTTGAATGTATCAGAGGGGCGGAGTTTATGAATTAAACAACCAAAGGAAGCCGTAGGCGCAATTTTCAAAATATTAATGAACCTTGCTATATATATAAAAAAAAAAAAATACTGCAAATATTTAGAAACCCAAATAATGGTATTAGGCATTCGAATTAAAATTAATAAAAAAATATTTTAACATAAAATTTGTTTTGGCTTCCCAAATAATCATCATTCACTAAATACCTGCGAAACCCTGAAATGTGTGAAAATTCACACTTCACATAATTTTTTCTTGGTACCCATTTTTGGTTTCTACATGTTCCAAGTGAATGTAAGACGAAATTCACAAAAAAAAAGTTTCTGTCCGTCTGATATGCTTTTTAGGGTTTTGTAGGTATGACCAAAAAACCCTTATACCGTCATTTTGTCGTCTGTCTGTTTGTCTGTCTGTCTGTCTGTCTGTCTGTCTGTCTGTCTGTCTGTTCGGTCAAAATTGTAGCCAAACGGCTAAACCTAGAGAGTTGAAATTTGGCATGCTTATACAACTCGTTGACCCGCACATAGGAAAAATACTAAAACATCTAAAAAACATATCCCTCTAAAAATATAAACAAATATGTGCTCATCGAAAAAAAAAATATTTTTTTAAAAATCTGAGTAGGGTATCAAATGAAAGCCCTTAGTACGTGGATTAACGATCAAAATTTTATTTTTGCAAAATATATTATTTTGATGCGATTTTTGCCAAAATTGTGCAAAAAAAAATTTGTCCCACACCCTGTAGCCCAGATGGTTTAAACTAAAAATCTGAAAAAATTCTAAGTAATGTACATTGGTGTGAACCGGAATAGTACAACAGGAATTTTTGATCAGATTATGTTTTCGGAAAATAACGCATTTTTTGTGTTTTTAACTAAAATATGTTAACTATTTAATACGTTGTGTAACATTTCACAACAGTAACTCTCGTGGCGTGGTTGGATTCGTCATGCGCTTAACAATATAAGTTAACTTGCAAACTAGGGTTCGAATCCTGTTGATTTTATTTTTTGTTTTTTTTTTTGCATTTTTATTTTGTTTAAATTATTTTGTTAAAATTCTAGTTATATTTGGTAAATAGTGCATTTAATTTTTAAAAGCGTAAATTTAATAACCAGTGGAAAGTGTTGGAATTATAATGTAATTCTGTTTGACGAAATCAAAGGGCGGGACTTATGATGTAAGCAACCAATGGAAGCCATAGGTGCAATTTTCAAAATCTTAATGAACTTTGCTATATAAAAAAAATACTGCATATATTTAGAAACTCAAATAATGGTATTAGGCATTCGAATTAAAATTCATAAAAATATATTTTGACATAAAATTTGTTTTGGCATCCCAAATAATCATCGTTCAGTTACTAAATACCTGCAAAACCCAGAAATGTGTGAAAATTCACACTTCACATCAATTTTTTTCAATTTTTTTCAAGTAAAGAAGTAAATAAATTTTAATAAAAAATAAAGTAAATAAATTAAATATTTTAATAAGTTTAAATTTGTATTTAGATTTATTTTTAATTTTCAATTTTACAGTGCTATACTTTTTTCAATTTCACATGACTTTACTCAGTAAATGAATAAAAATGTTAACACTTGACCACTCTATATTGTAATTTTATCTTTAATAGAAGCCCTTGTATGTGAAAAGTGATTAATATTTATTACCAATTCTGATTTTACAGATAATTTTGTAGAAATAATAGTTTTTTTTTTTTCATCATCAAAAAATTATGTTAATAATCATTAATGTAATAATAATAATATGTGGGAAGAAGTTTCTCCCCAATGCCCCCCCCCCGCTACGTCTCTGACCCTCATTGTAGACCGGTGGTTCTCAACATTTTTTCTTTTTATAGATATTTTAAAAAGACACTTATGTGCCAAAAAGTAATTTTATAACTCAACAAACACAGGAAATACGACGGGATGTATAATTGACCCCAATAGTAAATTCACCCTTTTAGGGGTTGATTAGGACAAAATCCTGAAATAAGTATTTCGGCATTTGTATGGGTAATTTTTGTAAGTAAACATCAAGTCGATATCTCATTGGACCTAAGATATATTAAGGAAACCCTGAATTCACATTTCACCCCTTTTCACCCTTAAAGGATGCAATTTTAAAAAACCGTCAATAGCATTTCGAGATATTATAAAAATACACTTACCAGAATGAAATTTTATAACACAACAAACACAGGAAATACGACGGGATGTTATAATTCACCCCGTTTGTAGATTCAGCCTTTTAAGGGTTGATTAGGACAAAATCGTGAAATAAGTTTTTCAGCATTTGTATGAGTATTTTTTATAAGCAAAAACCAAGTCTGTATCTTATTGGTCCTAAGAGATATTAAGGAATCCTTGAATTCACAGTTCACCCCTTTTCGCCCTTTAGGTATGAAATTATATAAAACTGTCAATACCTTTTCGAGATATTTTAAAAAGATACTTATGTGCCAAAAATAAATTTTGTAACTCAACAAACACAGGAAATACGACGGGATGTATAATTCACCCCAATTGTAGATTCACCCCTTTAGGGGTTCATTAGGAGAAAATCCCGAAATAAGTTTTTCGGCATTTCTGTTGGTAATCTTTATAATCAAAAACTAAGTCGATATCCCATCGGCCATAAGAGATATTAAGGAATCCGTGAAATCACATTTCACCCCTTTTCGCCCCTTGGGGGTTAAATTTCGAAAAATCCCTTCTTAGTGGATGCTTACGACATAGAGGGAATATACTCTCCAAATTTCAAGTTTCTAGACCCAGGGGTTTAAGCTGGGCGGTGATGAGTGAATGAGGCAGTCAGTCAGTCAGTCAGGACATTGCCTTTTATATATATATAGATAGAAAATAGATAGATAGATGTAGGTAATTCAGTTCGTTTTAAGTGTAATTTTATTTGAGTTTACAACTAAGGGCCGGTTTCTGAAAGCTTAGCCGAGTTTAACCATTTGGTTAAACTCGATTACAGTATAACAATCCCATACGTTACCATAGCAACCATGTTCTGATATCATTTGGTTATAGTTAACTAAGCTTTCAGAAGCTGGCCATAATTATTTAACTTAATTTTTGGGACCATTTTTTGTGTTAATATGAATTTGTATTCTACCACGGAAAGTCTAAAATAAAACAGGTACATTTGACGTCACAAACTGTTTTATTCCAAAGATCTTCAGTTACCCATTTCAACCGAATTCAAAGATATGTATAGGAAATGAAGTCAGAGCTTAAGACTCCCTCTACTATGATTAGTTTAAAACCACGCTACCAGATGGATACATTTCTCGATGCTTGTAAATGCCAGTATTTCATATAAATAGTGTTTCGGTGCGGGCCAAAGAATTGGTGCTAAATATTAATTAATTTTCATAAATAAGGGCTCATTTTAAAGATAAAAGTACAATCTATAGGATTCTAGCTATGGAATTTGCAGTTGTTATTGATTTACGGAATAACAGTGATGTGAAGTTAGACAAAGTTTAGGACATTGTAAAACTGAAAATTAAAAATAAAACAAAATTTTAACTCTTAAATCCAACGGAGCCAATCTTTATCTTCAAATTAAAAAAAAAAAATCAAATTGATCCGACAACATTTGGTTCAAATTATTTGGCCCTTCCAAATGCACGTTTCCGTTGCGCGTAACCCAGGTACATTACGCTATTAAACGTACACATAAATGTTCAATACTCTAAAATGAAATGGACACTTTTATTTTACAATTATTTTTATTTTTTACAATTAAGAAAAGTAATTGTTTAAACGAGTTATTTGTAATTTGAAAGCTTTTGTGTTCTTCTTTGGAATTAAGAATAAATTATGGACATTGATGTCCGTATTAGAATAATTTTTTGTGAAATATATGAACAAAGTTCAAACTTATTAAAATGTACATTTATTTGGGATTCTAATAAAAATATTAAATAAATTTAACGTCTCATTTGAAGCAGTAACATTCAGCACGCTTTAAAAAATCTATAAACTATAAAAATGTAATTATTTCAAATTGGAAAAAAAAAGAAGAATTTCATGGCGCAAATACCAAAATTTTAATTAGAACAAATTTGATACAAATCGGTTATATGCATTGTTTTCAAGTATCTACGAGTCTGCCAAAACTAAATTTGAGTTTAAAGTTTTTCTGTAAAACAAATTGAAAGAAAATATTTAAGTTCTTACAATGAATTAAAATTATCATGACTGAAATGTTTATCTAGCTCATTCTACACAGTGTTGCCAGATTTAAGGCTTGACAACGTCGACTGAACTGTGCTGGTCGGAATCGTATATTTTTTGTATAAACAGTTATATACAAAAACTACGGGCGTAGACTAAAACTATACTATACTATATATATATATATATATATATATATATATAATAACTGTCCAAATGTTCAGAATCAGTTTTTAACAAGTTTTATTCGTCATTAACAAAATTAAATCATTACAGTTCAAGGATCGAGTAGTAATTTGCAGCTATCTTGTTTTATTAGACATATCCCACGCAAGGATTTTGTTTCATCTTGATCATGGCATTTGATTGTGAATTTTTTTATCTTCGGAAATACACCCAAATATTGGTTAGTTTCAGTGATGAATTCCAGTTGATTATTGGCGATGTTTAATCGTGTGTATTGGCAGTGTCTTGGGTTTCCTTGACGAATTATGCCTTCTTCGCAATCAGCCTTGTAGTTTGTTAACAGACGACTGGGACATTGGTACTCCTTACTCTTGGTAGAGATTAACCGCGTACTAGGTTCAGGAATGCTTGAACATCCTGGAAACAAGCGTGTAAGTTACATAACTGTTTTCAATCCAATAAAAGATGTATCTTTACTCAATAATCAAGGACGAAATACATTTTCAAATTATTCTGTATTTTTATAACTGATTCCTTCAAAACATATTTAATGTTTTATAAAAATCTCTGTTTAACATCATTTATTAAATCAGCGTTGTCTGAATTGTCTCACCTTACGTACATATCATGTAAGCAACTTTATCAGAATCTTTTAAAATTTTAGCCAACCGTGAATATTCAAGACATTACAGTTCTCCCAAGACAACAAGAAATTGCTACCCGCGTACCATGTTCAGGAATGCTTGGACATCCTGGAAACAATCGCGTAAGTTTTATAACTGTTTTCAATCCAATAAAACATACATCCTTACTCAATAATCGAGGAAGAAATACATTTTAAAATTTATATGTATTTCTTTAATTGACTCCTTTACGAAATAATTAATTCTTTATAAAAATCTCTGTTTAACATTATTTATTAAATCAGCGTTGTCTGAATTGTCTCACCTTACGTACATATCATGTAAGCAACTTTATCAGAATCTTTTAATATTTTAGCAACCCGTGAATATTCAAGACATTCGAGTTCTCCCAAGACAACAAGAAATTGCTACCCGCGTACCAGATTCAGGAATGCTTGGATATCCTGGAAACAGTCGCGTAAGTTATATAACTGTTTTCAATCCAATAAAACATACATCCTTATTCAATAATCGGGGAAGAAATACATTTTTAATTTATATGTATTTTTTTAATTGACTCCTTTACGAAATATTTAATTCTTTATAAAAATCTCTGTTTAACATTATTTATTAAATCAGCGTTGTCTGAATTGTCTCACCTTACGTACATATCATGTAAGCAACTTTATCAGAATCTTTTAACATTTTAGCAACCCGTGAATATTCAAGACATTATAGTTCTCCCAAGACAACAAGAAATTGCTACCCGCGTACCAGATTCAGGAATGCTTGGATATCCTGGAAACAACCGCGCAAGTTATATAACGGTTTTCAATCCAATTAAACATGTATCCTTACTCAATAATCGAGGATGAAATACATTTTTAAATTTATAAGTATTTTTTAATTAACTCCTTTACGAAATATTTAATTCCTGATAAAAATCTGTGTTTAATATCATTTATTCAAACAGTATTGTCTGAATTGTCCCCATCTTTTTTTTTTGTGAAATTGGCTTTTAGATTTCTTCATTACCAGCTGCGATTATTTAGTTGTATTTCTTTTTACTTAATATATTCTAACCGAAATAATGATTATGCTTTGAGGATTAGACAAGAGGGGGAGGTGGACGGGATAGGGGGTTTTGCCAGTGAGGCCCGTCACGGCAGGACTGTGGTAACACTTAGATGGGGGGCCATGGGGGGTTTAACAGTAGAGATGTGTGTGTTATTTAATGAGTATGATATCCTAATTCGACAATTCATATTTAAACGGAATTAACAATTTATTGGCGTAAATTACCCTATTGATATATTAGTAATATTCAACCACAGATTAATATTAGTCGACTCTAAATATGGCTTTATAAATTTTTTTGTTTTGGTGGCTCAGTATAATTTGTACGCAGATATTTGTTCGGAGACTAAGATTCTAATTAAGTTGTTTCGTCCTAATTCATATTTTTTACATGAGATTATCATGTGGTTTGGCCGGTGTATTACGACATATGTCACAATCACTGTTTTCAATTAATTTAATGAATTCAAGATGGGTGGGGCAGCTAGTGTGATCAAACCTCAGCCTGCATATTTTGACTATAGTCTGACGTGATAGTTTTTGACTACAAAACCATGGTTGCTTTTTGACTGTGTGATTTACTTTAAAATATGCCTTTCCTTTTGAGTCACTTGCTTTTCGGAATTCTTTTTGCCATTTCTTCATAACAATTATCTTTTCATTATTTATGTACTCATAAGATGTATGTGGGGGTTGTATTATCGACCATTTTGGGTAGCCATTTTAGCTAAGTTGTCAGCAAGTTTTTTAGGTTAAATGTTTGTGCATACCCACAAGGTGCCATTAAAACCTTCTCATTATCTTTATTTTTATAAACATTCAGTCTATCAGACATATTAAAAATGAATTTGAAGCATTATTATTTGATAAAGAATATGATATAATTTGCTTAGCGGAACACTGGCTCAATCCTGCTGAATGTGATGCCTTAGTTATTGACAGATATACAATAACATCCACTTTCGCTAGAAAAGTCACAAGAAAAACCGGTGGTGTTATGACTTTAATAAAGAATAATTTAGTTGCAGTTCCCATACCAAAACTCAATAACTTAAGTGTAGAGCTTGTTTGCGAAGTAGCTGAAGTTATGATTACCTCTCTTAATTTGATTGTAGTTAATATATATCGAACTCCAGATAGCAGTGTTTCTGCATCCTTAGAAATACTACAAAATGTATGCTATCAAATAGACTTCTCAAAGAGGGTAATCATATGTGGGGATTTTAATGTAAAATTTAATTTGAGTGATAAGGACAGTCTTAAAGTACTGGATTTGCTAAGCACATACAACATGGTCTCAAATGTATTTTTTAACACAAGGGGAAACAATCGCTTGTATAATGTATTTTTTTAATTTTAATTGTGAACATCATTCGCACCCTGTTGCCACTAAAATATCCACTAGTCTGTCTGACCATAGTGGTATTCAATTTAATGCTAACATCTCTACTGAAACTCATCTCTGAGGAAAAGATTAATAAAGGAATATGTCAAATCAAACACAGACCTCTTACCAGTGGCGGTCGGTGAACCATTTTTGGGTGTGCAATTACAAGGAATACACACGCTCGTGCTTTGTCGTTGTTATACTGCTGTTGAGCGATATAGTACGAGCTTGTCCGATCATAGTAATTGCACACCCAAACATGTTTCACCGACCGCCACTGCCTCTTACAGATATTGGCAAGCTTAATTTTTATACATTGTTGGACCAAACAGACTGGACTTTTATTAATACTAATAGTAATAAAAACGGGGAAGAAGTCTTTAAAATATTTTTTGAAAAATTCTTATATGCTTTTGAATCATCCTTCCCGATTAAAGAAAAGACCCTAAGAAATACTAAAGATACAGTCATTTGGTTCAGTAATGATATAAGGATTATGAGAAACACCTTACAGA